>JACXGI010000731.1:23231-119320 GCA_016801175.1 Esox masquinongy | reverse complement strand
GAGGAGGACTGAATCATCAGAATAATGAGGAGGACTGAATCATCAGAATAATGAGGAGGACTGAATGATTAGAATAAAGAGGAGGACTGAATGATCAGAATAAAAAGGAAGACTGAATGATCGGGCTAAAGAGGAGGACTGAATGATCAGGCTAAAGAGGAGGACTGAATGATCAGGCTAAAGAGAAGGACAAATTGATCAGGCTAAAGTGGAGGATTGAATGACTGGGCTAAAGAGGAGGACAGATTGATCAGGCTAGAGAGGTGGATGGAATGATCAGTACCATCAATATTTTAAATCAGGCAACACAACTACAGGGCATCACTGACTACTGCGTCCTCCACTTAGAGATAGCTGAATGTCCTTGATTAACACCCAGCCAATGGGAGTCCTAGAGAAACACCCAGATAATTCACATAGGGAAGCAGTGTTTACTTCCCACCCTACTCTGTGTAGGAGAGCATCTGGCCAAACAGAATGGTGTTCCAGACCCATAATCTCTGCCTAAGCTACATCCTCCGACTGGGACAAAAACACGCCGCCTCGGCACATTCCACTGTAATGGCACAACCTAGTCCTATGGAGCAGGGAAAGAATGGAGAAGGCCTCCACCAACTGCTTTCAGTCACCCAGGCAGTGGTATAGTGATCATCACAGACCCAGCACCCTGTCCATACTGAAGGCTAATTACTGGAGCCCGGAAATTACTAGGCTGACAACACAAAACTAACAACCTAACAACTAACAAATAAAAGATTTTAGTACACACAACTAGGGCTTTCACAGCGACCGTATTACTGCCGATCACATATCAGGATTGCATCAGTGTGACAGTCATAAAAACAAAACACTCTCACGCTCTCAACATTTTGGTAATGGATGTCTCAACATAGACATCTGGCCAACACAAAATTCACATCAATGGACAAACATTCACATGGTATTGTCTGACATATAAATAAAAACATGTATTTTATACACTACCAATTCTTTTTACACTACCAATTGTTACAAAGCATTTAAACCGGTGCTAAATCGAGGATATTTGTAAGATAAAACAAAATTTGTACACTTTATTAATTCCACCTATCTGGTGTCTCAGATTACAGGGTTGAGACGAACTGGCGTTGAGGTCAAGAGTTGAGTTTGGGGGGATACAGTGGTGCTAGAACTGGCACGTTTCTATGTCTTGATCTGTTTCACTCAGATTGTTTTGGGTAGTGCAAAGCAGATTGTATGTATGACACAACTCAGAGTCCCCACTGGAAAAGGCAGCGTGTGTGCCATTTTGGTTTGGTTGTCAGAATCTTTTCTCTTGTTTGGTTGAAAAAGATGCATCCTCTCTCTCTAACACCGGTGTCAGTAAGAGGTATAAATAAGTATCTCCTGCTCAAACACAATGGCGAAAAGACTGGCGCAACAAGTTTATCCAATTCATGATCATGTGAGAAAACAAGCACAGGTTAGTGTATGGAGTCATTATATGACTTTGTACACAAAATAACAAATATATCTTTAAAATATCCAAAATCCTTGCATATCGTTTTCAAAACATTTTGAAGCAGGTGGATGAAAGTGAATATCAAAGCCTCAGGGATTCATCATAGACCTCTGAGGACAGTTCTAAAAAAGTTGCTGAAGCATTGAAAGTTCCCAGGAGTTCAGTGGGCTCCATCATTATGGAATGGGAGTTAGGAAGTCTTTTCATAGGCCATCCAGCCAAACTGAGTAACTAGGGAAGATGGGCATTGGTCAGGTATGTGACCTAGAAACCGATGGCCACTCTAACAGAGCTTCATAGTTTCTCAGCAGAGGTAAAAGAACCTGCCAGAAGGATATCCATCTCTGCAGCACTCCGTCAATGAGGCCTTCATGGTAGAGCAGCTAGACAGAAGCCACTGCTGAGTAAAAGGCATATGACATGCCGCCTGGAGTGCCAAAAAGCACTTAAAGGAATATGAGAGCATGAAGGAAACAATTGTCTGGTCTGATGAGACCAAAATCAAAATATTAGGCAAGAATGCCAAGTGCTACGTCCGGCGAAAAAAGGTACTGCTCATCACCTGGCTGATAACATCCCTAAAGTGAAGCATGGTGGTGGGAGTATCATGCTATGGGGATGCTTCTCAACGACAAGGGACTGGGAGAGTGGTCAGGATTGAGGGGAAAATACATAAAGATCCTTTAAGAAATCCTGATCCAGAGCACAGGACCTCAGACTAAGGTGAAGATTAATCTTTCAGCCAAGACAACGTTTGTGTGGTTTATGGGCATCCTTGAGTGGCCCAGTCAAAGCTCAGAATTGAACATCTGTGGGGAGACCTGAAGATCGCAGTTCATAGATGCTTCCTATCCAATCTGACAGAGCTTAAGATTTACAAGAATGGGAGAAGATGTCAAAATCCATCTGCGCAAAACTAGTAGAGATAAACCCAAGAAGAATTGAAGCTGTGATCACTTCCAAAGGTGCTTCTACAAAGTACTGAGTATATGGCCTGAATGCTTATGTGCATGAGAATATTCTGTTTTTATTTTCAACAAACTTGCACACATTTTTGGTTGTGTCATTATGGGGTATTGTGGAGACCGATGGCAAAATGATTTATAACACAATTAAATTTGCAGAAAGCGAAGGATTTGGAAATACTTTCAAAAGCTACTGTATGTTTGTAAAGTAGTGCTGGCTGGTGTATTGCACTGTGTTGTTGAGTATAACGTGATTGTGTGGAGATAAGGTGGTGGTTTTAGTGTAATCAGGACATTTCATTAAAGCACCTACCCCTATTGTCTCTTCCCTTCACTTAATGATTATCTAAAATAAACGCTTTGTGCGTATTTGTTGGAACAGCTTCCTGGAGGGCAATGACCTCTGGAGAACAGAACGTCCCTATCCCTATTCTCTGACTGAGACTCTCCCTTTCTTCCGCTTATGAAGAGGCCTGTGTCCCTATTATGGACTCGAAAAGCTCCCATAGGGCACACTCTAAGGATGTGAGGAATCAGAGCTCACAATTAGGAAAGCAGATGCAGAATTTTGTAGACTTAAATTGGCAGTAAATGGTTCTGACCACAAACACTTTCCTAACCACAGAAAATACAATCTCAGCTACCCACAGTAGAGTAAGAACATTCCATAGGATTAGAAAGGTGCTGCTGTCATTCCTCTTTTCTACGAGGATGAAAAGCTATAGGCCTTGAGTGTTGTACACCCATCTTAGACCAGCCTTGCATGTCCAATGTTTTTGAATGCAGAGTCAAGAGATAACCAGCCAATCTTGAGTCCAACATTGTTTTCTCCGCAGTTCAGACTTCAGGGCTGGCCATGGGTGAATCATATACCTTAAGGTCCTTAACACCAACATATCTGCTTAAAACAGATGGCAGTAATATGTGGTTGTTTTTATTGGTTTGGCTGAAGCACTGTCAACAGGCCCCTTTAAATCACAGTGATCTTTACACCCTGGTTGACTGTCTCTCACATTTGGGAGCCCTGAATGGTGCTGCAGTAAAAGTCACTGCCTTGCAGTTAGCTGTATCACTTTAAGACCAATGCTGAAATCCAATAAGCCAGCACCGTCCCGGTTTAGGGTGCTAGTTGCCTCGTGGCACTTGCCGCGGCTCAGTCGAGGTAGGATGGCCAGAGAGTGTGTTTCTTCCAAGGTATATGGATTCCAGTATAAACTTCTTGGTTGAGCAAGCAGCATTACAACAATTCGAACAGCATTAGATGCGTTTCATGAGACACATATCTCAACCTCAAAAATCCCAAGTCCGCTGGGAGTTGCCACCATGAAGCAGGGCCTTAATCACAAAATTCTCCCTGGTACTAACTAATTTACAAGTTCCTTTTGAGAAAATTGCCTATTCTTCCTTAGCTCACTCTTTAAAATCGACAATATGTCGGTGTGAATGACCAGAGCACATGTTTTGTATGGAGGCGCTTGCCAACAGTGTGTTGCTTTCCACTAGGTAGCTGTATCACCTTGTTGCTAAAAAATCTACAAATACAGCAATAATGTCGGCAATTTTGTAAAGAAAAAAATAGAATCATCATTTGAACACTCTCCTAATTCTTTCCTATGCTCTCCTGATTCTTTCCTAGCAAACTAGCTACGAACTCTGGCATGAGTGTATTATCACATAAGTTGCATCCCTTCAAGCCTTGACCTCCAGACAGGGCTTAGGTGTCAGTCTTCTACACAGACAGGACTGTTGCTTTTATGAATCAAACTGCAGGCTGAGTTCCTGTAGTTAAGGGGAGTTTAACTGAGCCAAGATGACTAAATCATGTATACTTACAGCATCATGTCAATGTTTAGATTTCAATAACATCATCCCTATATTAGCCTGATGGTAATCCCCCTCAATACAAGCCACTTAAAGCTGCAAACTACAACATATAACAATATAAGGCTTTCTATTTCCTTGGTGCGGCTGGGAAAGTTTCACTCCGCTCTTCATTCCCAGTTCTTAGCCCTTTGCCGACTTCAAACATACGCTCAACTTACTGTAGCTCTTTGAGACAGACTTCTGCAAACCCCTAATGATCATGTTTACTCTCACAGTGGCTAGTGGAAATTCCTGACACAGGGTCTCCTTAGGGAGAATTATCCAAATAGATTACACAGGGCAGTGGGTCAGGCTGCTGGAAGGCTGCTCAGAGTTGTATTTCCGTCCTGTCAACATGTATTACACCAAAGCTATTAAAAAAAGTATTTAACAGGATACTTAGAGAAGCAAACAGCTTTGTTTGCCATTGCCTTTGGTTACATGTAAAACACCAGTCGCCATGAGGATATATGTATGTGTAAACGTACAGAGAGACATTGAGGGTTGACATGACAAACTGCTTTTCAGAGTCTAGTATATAGGAGGGCCCGCAAAAGCAACAACTAAAAGTTGTTTGATTAAGAGAGCAGGTGAGCTAGGCGTTGTGTTTTACAGGTAAACACATTGGTGGTGATTAACTTTTGGCCTGCTCAGGGCAGCGGCCTTCTTTTCTCTTCAGACAAACTATGCCGTACTTTACAAGACAAGGCCCTGATAGGATTTTACAATCTACATAATAAATAAATAGTGTTTACTCTGATTATATCACAGAAACAAATAAAGCTGTTTAAGAGGTGTCATTTAAGCAAAATCAACATAAACACAATTCCGTTTCAACTATTATGCCGACTTGTTACAAAGATGAGTTACCAACTAGTAACCACAAAGTAGATTCCACGCTTTCGTAAACCTACTCAGTAAACTGAATGAGGCTTGGTCTCTCACTCATTTCCCTTTCTCCTTCTGAGTTCACTGTTACAAAGTCACCCCACTTGGATCATTTCAACTCATTTGGCGTGAAAATAAACAGGGGTGCATTTTACACCATAGACCTTCTCACAGAAAACTCCACATAATTATTGTACGGTCAGAAACTCTGGGGGGTTGGAGAGCAATCATAAGAATCAGTGACCATTCTGTTTGGTTCCTATGGCAACACCGTAAGGATAGCGCAGATTGTGTTTTGACAGGCGCCCTGAATTTTACCCTCTTCCCTGGCCACATTATTAGCCAAGATGCGAGCCTCAGACTTAATGCAGCCCATATTTCTGCACCACAAAGGACTCATAAAAACCCTGTGTTTCTAACCACTGTAGCGACCGGGTCCGTCACCGAAGTCTCTCTCAACACAGAGGTTGCTCTGTTGCGGTGGTAAGCATATGCACACAGTGGAGCAGATCGGTGCACAGGGCACAATAAATGTCCAGGGCAGTGGTTCATTCAATAAGCAAATGTGAAGCCAGATGACTGCATTTTCTCCAGCACTGTTCTTCTAAACGCTCTGTGACAGATTCTCTCGGCACCACAAAATCTCAAACTGCATTTGGCACGTGTTAGTGTTCCATAATGAACCATAACACTGAACTGGGCCTCCTTCCCCCTCTCTGTCCCTCTTTCTCTCCCTTGTTTCTCTGGATATAACTTAAATGCAATTGTAGCTCAGCCTTTTAGTATTACTGTTACCAGAACTAACTGCACTTACGGTGTCATTTTTCCTATGCTGCTGATTATTGTGGACAAAGAGACAGTGTGACTGTGGTTCTGACTGTTAATCTTCCTGCAGAACGAAACAGACAGAACATTTAAATCAAACAGATGAGAAACTATTAAAAAAAAAAAGATACATTTTTTTTGGGACCAATGATTACGTTTCATGTCAGAGAGGCTAAACAACAAAAAAATATATATACAAATTTAAAGAATGACAAGACTGTACTCCTTGACAACTATTTTATGGGGTTGAATTTTTGCATGGGAAGTTAAACCAACACCTGCATAAGAGAGGGCTACTGCAGCCGTGCAGAGCTCTGATTACAGACGGTGCTTTCAGGAAGTCTATAGCCTGGGTGTGAAGAACAAATGCGCTTACCTCAGAGAGTCTGACCCTTTGGTAGCCAAGAAGCCTTCTGCAGACTCGCAGGCTGAGGGTCAGAGGCTCGGCAATGCGCCCTCTGATTGGTCGGACGGTACTCTCATCGGAGGGACACCTGTGAAGAGCAGCCTCCCAAGCCCTCTCTGCTATGTGTCCCGAGAGCATGGACCTCACGATGGCCTTGGTGCCAGTGCATACGGACTTCTTGACCGTCCGATCACCTTTGTAGTACCTCCTTACCAACACGGTGGAGCGCTCTTTCCTGTCACGTATTAATTCACTGTCCGACGGGCCAGAGTCGCTGTCGCTTTTCTGAGGGATCGTGGACTGCTTGGAGGAGGAGAGTGTGCCCTCCGGCGTGGCCCTGCTAAAGAAACCCTCCACGGTGACCTTGGTTTTGGGTCTCCTGTTGAGCCTCTCTAGGCTGGAGTAGCCGTCTTTGAGGTAGTGCCTGCAGGCGCCGACAGTCCTAACTGGTGTCCCCTGCGTTCCCGCCTGCCTCGTGGAAGAGCAAGAGAGTTGGCACCAAGATGCCACTGGCAGGCTGCTCCTCCTATGGCCGCTCTGGGATGGCTTCGGGTCTGGGCAGAGGCGTTTCGTGCCAGCTGTGGTGAACTCCAGCTGGCAGGGTGATCCCTCTGAGTAGCTCACCTTTGGCAGAGCGCCAGACTGGGGAGTCACAGAAGAAAACCCCTCCGCCGTCTCAGCCCTGGTCCCGTCACTTCCACAGACAGGGTCAGCCTCCCGGCAGGCTGACACACTGCTCGCTGGATCATTTGCCGGACAAGACTCCAAATCCAACCCCGCTGTCGCCCACTCCCCACGAGGTGTGTCACCGAGCTTGGCTGTGGCACTAGCGCTTTTAGCGAGAGTGTAATCCCAGCATTTGCATCCGGCATCGAGAAACGTCCCCTCCCCACTGTCATAGCCTAACTTCTGATACAGACGCTGGTTTGAACAGCAGCCCTGGTTGCTAACCTCTGGCTGGTGAGAAAGTGGACGTGTATGGCTTTGACTCGCAGGCATGCTGTAGTCCCCATTGTTTATGGTCTCGGCTGACAAAGTGGACGACAACGCTGTTCCATGACCCACAGCGACTCCTATGTCCTCAGATGCCGTGGTGACGCTCAGAATATCCCCGATGTCCATTTGTCCCTTTCCAGCAGACAGCTTCAGGTGGCAGAGCATGTGGAGGTGGAGGACGTGATGGCCTGGCTCAGGAGGACACACAGCCAGTCATGCTCCCCCAGACTGTTATGGAAACAGAAGCTTTTCCAGCTGTACAAACCAACCTGGTGAAAAGGTCAGCCTTGGAAACTGAACAATATCCTGACAAGGAGCTTACATATTCTTATTCAGAGTGTGGTGTGTGTGTGTGTGTGTGTGTGTGTGACAGCAAGGCAGTCACTGACACCTTGGCTTGCTGCTCCCCAGTCTAGATGGCATTCATGTTTTATGGACCTGAGAAAGCAAGAGAACACACAAGGGACACACACATTAGCATTAGCAACACAACGGACATTCACATACCATGAGCAACGTTCCTTTGACTTTGCTCTCACTTCCTCTTCCCCAAAAAATAACTGAAGAGGATATGAGATATAGGCTGTTTTATCTGGGAAAACCATGCAAACTAGGCCAAACTATTCCATTTTATCAGGCCATTAGGATCAAGTGCAGCTCATAATGTTCATATTGTGCAGAAACTTTGTTGAGACTGTCATCATGCAATGGAATGTCAGTTATCACAACCTAGTCCTGTTGTGTCTCTGTAGCTACTATTTGGGTTTCAAACTTCATTGGTGTTTCACATTAACACCAGTGGTCTGGATTACTAGGGGAGAGGTGCAGCCTTCCCTGAATGAAGGCCTTTTTTGTCAGAGACACTCCAATCTTTCATCTTTGTTCGACCTGGACAATGTCCAGAAAATAAATGGTCACCTCTCAGAAAACCACACAGCTTTTGAAATCTCACCAAGCAGCAAATCCAACTGAATAGGGCGTGGGTAGCTGGAATGTGAGGCCTCCATGTGGGAGGACCTGTCCGGTTAAGATTATGGTGGATAATTGTGTTCATTGATCCTGGGTCAATTTAGTTAGTAGGCAAGGCCAAGACGACTGCCAACTTCCCACACCCACACAGCAGACACACAGTAAATCAAGGTGTCTGAAGAGCAAGCTGCTTCTTTTCCAGG
The DNA here is from genome assembly GCA_016801175.1 of Esox masquinongy. Classification (NCBI taxonomy): domain Eukaryota; kingdom Metazoa; phylum Chordata; class Actinopteri; order Esociformes; family Esocidae; genus Esox; species Esox masquinongy. Next base: position 110,704 of record JACXGI010000731.1, on the reverse strand, counting down.
CTCAAAGTCATATTCCGTGAGGGAAGAAATTTGCTTTAGCCACTAGAAAGACAATCTGCTAATTTATTAGCTTGTTAGTTTGCAGCATTTTTGATGCAGTTGGCTGCCTGGCTTTCTGTGGTCTTTAATGAAAACCTTTGATATTCCAGAGAAGACAGAGAAAGCGTGTCCTTCACAATCAAACTTTTCGGTGTAATCTTGTTGTCACAAACTAATGTGTGAAATTCTGGTATCTCTGTGGAGTTTGAGGTCCAATCGTCACAGTCCAAAGTCAACAGATCAAAGTTCTTTTGCTGTCAGCCCAGCACCACTTACGACGACGAAAACAAAAACTAGTGTATGGCAAATGAAAGCTTCTGTCAGTCTAAGTATGAAAATTGGGTCAGGTCGCAAAGACAGTCCAGAGATAACAGAAACAAACATTTACACACTTCCTACGTAATTAGTTTATGTCAGTCCTTACCTGACAGCCTATCAGGTCTTGGAAAAGACTAGGTTTCTGTTCAGAAGGATGAGTGAACTATTTTATATCCAGTGTCTCAAGAGCAGAACCTTTCTCTGTCATGCGGTATTAAGGACTGAGTGCTCTGCTGTAAGAAACCAACACATTATGACATCTGAATTGACGGCTGAGCGATTAGGCAGCCAGAACAAGACAACAGCCAATCAAAGCAGTTGTAGAACTTGTTTATATGGCCTTTGCCTCTATTAGAGAAAAAATTCTCACAGATAGAGTTATGAAGAAAGACACATGGAGTTCACATGACAAATAGGAATTTGCTATATTTTAAGCTGTTACATAAAGCATATAAGCTCATTGCAAAGCTAATTGTTAGGCACTATTGTGATTCATAACTTCTACATATATTTTACAGTAAATAGCCGGTACAAGAAAGACATCACATTCTTATAAGATGAAACTTTAATACTTATATAGCAGTCAAAAACCATATATCACAGGCCATTCTTCAAGCAAAACCTCCAGCAGGGCTCTAAATGTATTCAAAGGCACAAGGTGTATCAGTCTGCTGCAAGAAAAGTGAGGGCAGGTCAACTTCAGAAGCTACCCTTGTTGTAACAAGTACTAACTAATTTGAGTTCTTATGCCATAATTAATTGTTTTATCTTTGTTTTAACTTTGAAGTGATGTGAGATATGCTGGAAATTTCTGCAGGAATGCTTTGTAAAAAAAAAAAAAAAACAACTAAATCAAGGACTTTAGTGACATTTTTGAGACAAAATATCACTAAAGTCACTAAATATAAATTGAAAACCACTGTTAAAAGAGCATGTAATTGTTTATGTTTAGAATTTGCTGCATACATATTGCTAGAGTATATCCCCATAATTGAAAATAAAAGTGGCTTGAATTATATATTTTCTAATATAAAAAAACACTTTCTGCATATTCACCAGTGATACTAGAGTTTTTGCTCATTTAGAAATGCAAATTATTTTAGGGTATTTGTGTATTGACATTTCTTTCTGCGACATTTGTCAATGCTCAACTCGACCCATGCCAGTGTGGAAAGGATGTTTAAAAACCAGAAAAGGAACCAGGCAAGCCTAATAAGGCCCGTAATTAAAATTAGGAAATGTTGTTGCCCTCGTTGGATTCGAATCCGGGCCTCCCACGTGAGAGGCTGTCATTAACCACTATGCTACGGAGCTATAAGCAATCGAGTGTAGATATACCATCGCGACATAAGATCACGCATTTTGTCACGAATTAACATCCCGCCAAGTTTGAATATTTCATTAGACACTATTAGGCATTGTGTTGAACTGACTAACGTTTCTTATTAAGTTAACCTCCACCACAACTAGCATCAATGAACTGTATGGCTTTTGCCACTGGCCGTTATAACATCTTATTAGCCAGTAATAGGCTTACTATAATCTACTAACTTACTAATTGGAATAGTAATAAGAATTGAGCAATTGCTAGTGAGACTGAATATGAACTTTACACTGCCAAAGCTATTTCATTTCATGGCACAACACCGTTTTTCTTTCATTTGTGAATGACATTGATACAACAAATATCAATATAGGTGACGATAACTGACATATTCGTCAAGTGAAAAGACAACAGAATCGTGGAAACCCCTACTCTTTTACTGCCCAAGGGGGCAATTTGCCTATATTACCCCAAAAAGCATGCACGGATGCGTACTTAGAAAATCCACCGGAAATAGTCGCAATATAACCGTAAACAGTTTTAGTTTAGGCTTACTACAACGTAGCAACTGAAGGTTGTAGCCAGCAAAGTTTTTGTCTATCCTGAACAAATCCTAATGCATAATTTGTTTTGACTGTGATGAGGCTCGAACGCGGAACCTATTGGTTGATAGTCTGCATCTCTAACCACTATGCTATTTAACAAGGGGTAGTCAGTCAGTAAGAGACATTCTCTAATCTTGGTCGGCGGTCCAGCAAAAGCTACACAATTGTTTCAGTTGTCACAGGCTAACATGGTACGTAAGTAAGTTTGGACTGTAACCAGTCTTTGACGGTTGCCATTCAAAATAAAATACAAAAAACAAAGGTACATCTGAACTTGTATTCAGCTGTTTGACACACATTTTACATTTTTAGCTGTAACCATTTTAAATTGTCTCAAAAGGTTACATAGGAAAACATAAATTCCAGTGCGTTAGTGTTTGCCAAATTTCAGTATGTCACAGGCCTATCGGCAGAGTGAATCTATGCTGCAGCCTTCTGAATTAATCAACCAAAACAATGTACACTATGCCTCATTTCATCCAAAAGAATGTGTCACAATGCATTGACAATAGAAAGATATTCTTTGACTGTCTACGACGTTTCTTCACACAAAGTAAAATAAGGGTTATTCCATGCTAACAGAATGACAGATGTTTCAGTTTTAAATGTATGGCAAATAAATAAACATTGACTAACTTAATGATTAAATGCTGCACAAATGTTCATAAAATGTATTTACACTGAACAAAAATAGGCCTACTTTATTTTCTGCCATAGAAATTCTTAGGCAGGCCGCTTAAATGTATTTTCGGGCCGTCTAATAAAAAAATTACAAACTGCATTAAAAGTAGGGCTTTAAAAAGAAAAGCATTACTCCATAAGAAATTACCCAAACATTTGATAGAATACAATAATCTCCCCAGCAGAACTGGAACACGCATAATCAATGAAAAACTCCTCCCCGGGAGTTTAGGCAGAACGATCTAATGGTACTAGCTAAGGGTGATGCGCATTCCTATTGTTTAAGGCATCACTTGTAACTCCTGTTTGACTAAAATAGCCAACTCATTCCGAAAAATTAACTACTACCTTGCAATTGGTAGTGAAATAAGCATAGCGTTTCTTTAGTTATGAATTTACTGAAATGGCCTCAGCATTTTTTGTCAATTCTGTGACCACTTGCCTAGTAGGCTAGCCCTAGATACAGTTGCTAATTAGCTCCAGAGCTAACATATAGACAAGAGCGCAACAATTAATTGGACGAATGGCACATTCGATATGCGACTACCAAGCTTTGCATCATTTCAAATGAATCGATAGCAATCTAGCATAACGAACTACTGCTTTGATATGCAGTGTAAAATGTGCGCACCTTTGCCAAGTGGTTCCGTCAGCTGCTGCATTCTAACTCGCTCAGCCTAATTTTTGTGTTGTTCTTGCAATAACAGCTTGAATAATTGCTAGTCAAAATAGTTTTGAATATCACCTGGTAAACCCGCTGCATATTTTCATATTTTACACTTATGACGTTATAACCATTTTAATTAGCATATATTTCAATCTTGAATTGCCAATGCTTGAAATCAACTCATCCATCTATTTATCAACAAGATGCTCTAGAGAGCGTTGCCTAAAAACGACCTAAATGATAACATAGGGCATGGACATCTGCAAAATATCCAAAACAGAGTGACATGTGATTCAAGTAAGAACAACAATTACATAGAAAAGCTACTTCTAAAATGCTGAGCATGTGAGGAAAGTTTGCAGTGCTATGTTGGCATTTAACAGCTCCATGGAAACATGTTTAGAATTGCAGGAAATTTGCTTTAAATTTACAGACTTTTGTATTAGCACCTTTAAGAAATATGTAGAATTTAAAGAAATTGTCTCGATAAGGAGGAGCCTCTAATATGTGTATATTCTGTGGGATGATGGGCCAGTGTTTCCTATTGCCACACCCCCCTTGGCAAAGCCCACCACCTAAGCCCCTTCTTGATCCAGAAAAAACTCTGAAATATAAACGCAACATCATGCGCTGAAACAAAAGATTCCCAAAAAATGTCCATATGCACAAATATTTTATTTCTCTCACATTTTGGGGACAAATATGTTTAAATCTCTGGTAGCATCCTTTGCTAAGAGTATTCATCCACTAGACAGGTGTGGCATATCAAGAAACTGATTAAACAAGTTTTTGAAGGTGCGTACCACTGGCCTGCTGAATGCAGGAAAGTCCCATAGAGGTCTTGCCAAAGAAATTCATGTTACCACAGGTCATTTTAGATAATTTGGCAGTACAAAGAGCCTCACAACCACAGACTGGGTTTAACCATGCCAGCCATGGATTTCCAAATACCATTTATTCAACTGCGAGATTGTCTGAGACCAGACACCTGGACAGCTGATGAAATGGTGGGTTTGCAAAACCAAGAAATGTCTGTACAAACTGTCAGAAATTGTCTCAGGAAAGCACATCTGAGTTCACCAGGGTCTTGCGATGACATCAGGTTGACAGTGCTCCTTTCAGGTTGTTGCACCTAGCAATCGGAATGAACTATAAAAATCTTCTGTCACCATTGGCACTTGTAAAGACTCAGTCACTAACTGATACCTGTAACTGCTTCAGGCACATGTGATGTGCCTGTTCATTGCCGTTCTGCCACATTGTCCTGTTGTTGCCTTTTGCAAACATGTTTGTGTCCCACTGTATTGTTTTAAAATGTAGTGCTGCCAGGTCAATGTTTTATCATGTATACTTTTGTCGTACTCTGTTTTCTGCGTTTTTCTTTCAAAGTTCAGTGGTGTCTCTTTGCTAGTCCTGTGCTGTTGCCATGTGCTGTCTGTTTCATATTAAATCCTATTCCCATTCCGTACTTTCCCTTCTGCCAGGCCAATATTGTAAATATTAATTTGTTCTCAATTGACTTGCTCTGTAATATAAAGTTAAAATAAAAAAAAGTGCTCACCTTCAATGGCCACTGGAAAGTCTACCAGGCAAAATCTTTGAAATTGTTTCATGCTGAATTTATATTTTTGTTCACTACATTAAAAACACATGTTTTATCAGTAGAAAACACTAACTATTAGTAGGTCTACCTTTAATTGTTACATTTTATCATTTAACCTCCTCACGGGATTATTTAATCTTTAATATTTCCATGTGGTTTTGTAAGAGAATGATAATACACTAGGAAATATCAACATCTTGTACTAACACAAGCAAAATCATTTCTCCATACCAAAACATAAATGTTGATTAGTTAGCAACGGTCTATACTTTTTTATGGTAGATTTTTAAGACAGCAGAGTCCCTGACCAATTTCCCCAAATATCTAAAAGTGTACCTTTTTGGGGAAGTTTGTGAAATAATGCTTCACTTTTTAGCATTAGCTTTGCTGATTTTTCTATTTTATAGACTAAAATGTGTTTACTATTGCTAGTTTGTGTGGTTTTCCCAACCAGGTGTTTTAAGATGAACATACTAACTGTAAGCCAATGTAGATAATAGCATTTGGTAAATGTAGAAAAATATAAATAAATATAGACATCGCCTTAGTCTAAGCCTGCCTACTTGATACAGGGAGTTCTATGGCTAGCACAGGAATGTGATGATGTCTTTGTTGGTCGGACACTGTTAGTATCTGTGTTGTGAAATTGAACCTTAGGCAACACACCTCCCAAGTCACCAAACCAGAAACTCTGAACATCCTGCCAGAAAGATGACCCTCCTTACATTGACGCAGAGATTGCAATAAGTCATGTTGCACACTAATGCCAGGATTTATCTGTAGCTGGGATTATAACCAACTATAGACAGGTTTTCATGCAATTTTTTTTATAAAACATGCACATTTACCCACCAGTAATATGTTTCCACTAAACCTTTAGCTTACAAGGAGCAGTGCATTCATTTTTTTGTATACCAAAAATAAATATCAAATGCATCCACACTGGTCTTGATTCATGTGCCAAAAAGACACTAAATATTTATTGCAAAGGAGCATCAAGCATCATCTTGCACTTTCATCAAATGCAGTCAAACAATTTAAATGATTAATTGCAATTAATCACATAATCTTCTTTAGTTAATCACAATTTTAGAATCTAGTCAAATTTGCCCCTAAATAAACACTTTTCTATTTTAAATGTAGTGAATTATGTTAAATACATACTTTGTTTTACTATGAGCAACATACAGTGCTTGAATTAGAATTAAATAAGTAAAGGTGTCTTTTTCCAAGTCAGTCCATTAGACCGGGGTGTCACAGCCCTTAAGCCAGCCCCCAAATAACCACAATAACTGGAAATGTCTATTTGAAGCCAATGTAACTCTAAATACATGGTTGCTGTTCTCTGATCACATAGTTCTACCATCTCCTACCATTGTACTCTTGATCAAGACACCAAATACAATAACTGCCATGTTAGGCATTAACATGAAATAATGACAACTTACCATGCTACAGTACAAGCAAAGTGTGGATTTGCGCACACAGCACATCGGGTTGAGTTGGAGAGTCAGAGTTACGGGAGGCACCACTGGCCTTCCCATTCAATGGATTTTTGGAAGATGTGATGTGGGAAGTAAGGAGAGATATTCCAATTTTCGACAACTTGGAACAACTCATCGGTTTATCACAACACAACTGACAGACTCAAACACATCAAGAAGGAAAGAAATTCCACAAATTAACTTGACACACCTGTTAACTGAAATGCATTATAGGTGACTTCCAGGTTGAAAGAATGCAAGAGTGTGCAAAGCTGTTAAAAAGTCAAAGCGTGGCTACTTTGAAGAATCTACAATATGAAATCTACTTACTGACACTTTTTTAGTAACTACATGATTCCATAAATTTTATTTCATAGTTTTGATGTCTTCACTATTATTCTAGAATGTGGAAAACAGTAAAAATTAAGAAATAGCCTTGAAAGAGTATGTGTCCAAACTTTTGACTGGTACTATAAGTGCGGGTGTCAGCAAAACACACAGCTCTGGCTCAAGTAAATAAATGGCTATGGATGGTTCTGAGACAAAAAAAGACAACAAAAGTAATCACACATGTTAACTTTGACAGCCCTACTTTCATCCAAACTTATTTCACCTGTAGCTTAACTCCTACCAAAATTATTAGACCTTTTAAGTCATGAAATATGAGTCGCATCGGCTAAAAACAGTTGTAGTTGTAGTTTGGGCCACGATGTATTGCTTTTTCCGTTTAGCAACACATTGTCTGCGGTAGACTTTTGTTAATAGGTGCGGGGTTATGATAAAAAAAGGTATCATTTCCATCACCAAGAAATGATCAAACAATAATCAAAATGTCATAATGCATACACACTCCAGATGTCATGGGCATACACTCTCCATTCTACTTCCCATCCCAAGCAGCACTTCTTAATTGTGAGGCTCCTCTATTAGACTAAAGGGTGTTAAAAACAGACCAATGTGCACTATAAACCATGGATTTCCATGTTTGGTTTTGATTCAGAAGTGGTGGGTCACATCAAACAGTTAGATTGCATACTAATTTGTCCAGTGATGCAAACAATGCCCATTCCATTACAAACAATTTACAGATAACAGTAAAGTAGTCTTTACTGGAGTAGGCCTACAAATATCATGTTAATTTGCTAATGCAATACTGAAAGAGAACAGAATTGTTTAAATAACTGTAGTTACTGTTATGTGACAGCCAGCTTTGTAGGGCTACCCAACTGCATGCTTTTGAAGTCATTCTGATACGATTCTTGCAAAATCGTGATTTGTTCAAATAACCGGAACTAGTAATGCTCCTGATGAAGACATGTTTTCCCCAAACCTCTATTACACAAATAAAATTCAACCTTTCAACAAATCTAGTGTTATTTTGAATTAACATCATTCTTTATAACTGCATTGCCCGCTTTTAAGATGATGGCAAAGTCAAGGGACTTGACACTGCATTTAAAGATAGACCATCATGGCTGAACACAAGTTATGATCCAGTGATAATAGACTTATATACTTACTAGACTAATATAATACAGCCTTGCTCTTTGGCCACACCTTTCAGTGGTAGAAAAGAGAATGCATGACTAGAAGAACTGGTTACATTATTTATGTTTTCATTTGTTATGAGACTATTTGGCTTTCACAGGTCCTATGAAGGCCCATTTTTAAGGTCAACAGCATCATGAAATGTACCTAGTGCCAGACACTGTTAGGCAAAAACAAGGTGGCCTCTGAAAGTGGATCTTTCAGCAAGAGAATAACCCCAAGCTCACATCCAAATCCACAAAGAGCGGTTAACTGGCCACCAAATGAATACGGTGTCATCACCATCTCCATCTCCTGTCTTGAAACCCTTTGAAAAGCTGTGGTTTGAATTGAGGAGGCAATACACAGCGCAGACAAAGAACACAATGCATTTGCAAGGATTCTGTGTGGAGAAACTGTCTAAGATTGCCTAGAATTGTGATCTATTCAATAAACAGTTCAGAACAGCTCAGTGCTACTGTACAGTACATCCATATTTTTTACTCTTAACATCTAATAACTTGTTTTAAAATAATACTATCCAAGCAAATTTTGCATAATTTGATATCTGCATAAATATTTTTTACTGCATAAATATGGCTCAGTATTTGAAATATGTATATAGACATTTTTGTCAATATATCGATTTACATACTTTCTCAACTTGGGACAAAAATAATTTGACCGAATGTGGATGCATTGTACAGGACACAGGAAACAGACACATTTCACCTTACAGCATCTACTAGCTGTAGGATGAAGTGTGGTAGCCATTTAAAATATTATCAAGGTAAAAATCAAATTCTTTCTAACAAATAATCTATCTAAATCTATTTCAGGTTGTTGTGTATCACTGGAAATAATCAGAATACATTTATTTTCCCATGCTGTAAAACCATTACTAACATTACTCAAAATTTCAATGAATGTGGTACTGCTTTGCTTATTTTTTAGGAAACCTAAATAATTGTCTTAATAATTGGGGATTATTTCTGAACACATCCAAGTGATGACTCACTGGGAAAGTGATTAACCAAAACTCACACAGGGTGGGAATTAGAGCGCAGCTGCCTGAGCCAAGGTGGAATGATTCCCCCCTCTTAGGAGTCCCAAAAGACATGTCATGTGACAACAATGCCATGGAATTCTTTCATCCTACAAGATTTAGTTAACGGAACTTAAAAAATTAAAGTGGAACACAACTTCCAAAGAAATTGTGGTGAAAATAGAAAATGTATTACAAAACATTATTTTGTATGTCGGTTGGTGGGTTTTTGCAATGACAAAAACTATTCATTGTTATTATTTAAGGTCCAAAACTTGAAACGTGAAATCCTAAAAACTGAACCAAACAGAATACGTTTTATGAGCAAGACCTGGGCTGGGAACATCTGGAATTGATTAGAAAACATGGCAGCATGCATTAGTGGAAAACGAGAAACCCTGTGCGATATAACAGAGAGAGTGCTGGTTCAAGAGGGTCGACCGCTGGATTTGGAGACAGAAATCATTGACTAACAGTAAATGCAGTGGACTTGTCTTCTAATGCATTGCTCTCCAACCATGCAATGGTTTCAGCCATTTGTACAAAGGGCAGCCAATGCATCGCACCAATAGGGTCAACCTACACCTTATGCACTTTTGAACTGAGACAATTTTAGTGGTATGACTTTTGTTAAATCTTACAGCTAGCCTATCCATAGGAAAGACTGAGATATGACCATATTGTTTACACCTTTCAAACCCTCTTAGATCTGGCAGGGCATAGGGTGAAGGGTTAATGGGTCGATTTGGGATTGGGCAAGCAGCACTGTCAGAAAATAGCTTTTGAGTTACATTCTCTGATTGAGTGCTGCTATTTTTAATATTATGCATGGAAATTTATCATCCATCAGAATGTTATATTCTATTATGAAGAGTAAAACATTTTTATTGTAAACATAAGAACTTTAATGTAAAAATATATAACTGTTTAAATACAGGTTAAAAAATATTTGGCAGGCTCGTCAGAGAAGACAGCGACCAGACTATAACCACATAAAAATAACAACAAAGTTTAAAGTTTGGAATAGTCCTATACAGCCTAAACAATCCACCCCTTCCCTCAAGACAGTACCTTTGAGGTAGATACGATGCTATATCCTCTCGACTATACCCATCACTTTCATCTTTTCATAAATTCGAGGACTAGGTTAATTCATAGCCTTCGCAATGACACATAGTCCTTAAAAACGATCGATTTAGGCGGTTACAATTTTTTGATTGAGCCTTAGCTTTAAATCTAATTTCAATTAAGGGGCTTCAATCATCATGATGACGTAGACAAGAACAGACCAGATCAAGTCTCTAACTACAGACATTAAGTAAATCGATAGCGGCGAAGTGAGAAACAAAATGCAATGAAATTCGCCACACAAGCAATAGAATTTCAATAAAGCTCTGTTTTGCCAAGATGACACGTGCATTGGCACCCAGACCTCTAATTTGATATCTACTCATTTACGTTAAGCAAAGATTTGACATAAATTATCTCCCAGAAAATAAACACAACTTACCAAATATTTAGCCAAATGTAGTGGCAAATCAACGTCCAATCAGATATTCTCGAAGGACTTCAAAAGTTCTGTCCCTCTCGAGTCACGAAACCGTGAAAGTTGCTGAGTGAGATAGGGAGCTTTTCCAAAACGCAACCTCTCTGCTGCATTGTGTTGGTAGTCGGCTAGCTGCAGTGGAGAACAATAACCGTCGGGTAGTTACGATAAGTAGATTCAAAGCTCTGAGCACTGTCACTACATTGGAATGTCTGAGGCAACGGTGTTTGACGAGCCCATTAGTTACAGACAGTGCCCCTTAAAAATTGTTCTTTTGTTTTACTCTGTCGACTTGTTGCGGTAAAACGTGTCATTTTGTCACTCAGATAGAATACGAGCTCATATTAAAACAACTTACGTTGCTTGCAATTTAAAAGAAACGTAACATGAAGAATGGTGGTGGAAAATGTTGCCTGGCTGTAGTTCTAATAGGCTGTGTACGTTGTTTCATTTTTACCGATAATATCTACTCTAGTTGGTACATTTCAATGTTGGCTAAAACTTGTATTACAATTGAAGAATGCATCCCAGTATTAGCGTAATTAAAACCACCACCTTAACTCCTGTGCTACGTTCAGTAATGACAAAACGTTGTTCAACGTTAAATTAAATGCAAACGATACTTTACAGCAATACCAGGGTGTGTTCATTACGCAAAACAAAAAGTTCGACAAAGCATTCTACGTCAACGTTCCATGTTGTATAGGAACAGTGCGAACGGTAGAGGAGACATGTCTATAAACGCTACAATCTGAACGCATCCCTAGCCTGTGTGTGTGTGTGTGTGTGTGTGTGTGTGTGTGTGTGTGTGTGTGTGTTTCTAACTTTACTATAAAACAGGGACAAAAAGGAAAAAGTTGACTAATGGAGACTATTTTCCTGCCCCCATTTTCTGTCTTAAGTGTTAGGTTTAGAGCAAAAGTAACAATTGAGATTAGAATTAAGGTTAGGTTAAATTTAGGCATAAATGTTAGGTTATTGAGGTTATATTTACAATTAGGTTGCGGTTAGAAATAAGGTTAGGGTAAGGTTTAGGGTTATGGTTTTGATTAGTGAAAGTTGAATTTTAAGGGCAATTTGGTTTCCCAATTTAAGTTAGTGTGTGTGTGTGCGCGCGTGCGCATGTTGAGGACAATTCCACAATGTAATTTTTTTGCACCATACAGTATATCTGAACTGTAGGTAATCAATCATGATTCTTTACTCTACTGTAAACTGTGCAGCATAAGTGAGACATACAGTAAATTACTACATTATCATTCATTATTAGCTCAGTTTACTTCAGATGGGTATGAAAAACAAATATTGCTTTCACAATTGATTTCCAAAGGTTATTTTGAGTGATAGGGCTCATAAGATGTTCCCCACAGAGGAAATAGTACAGATCATCATATTTATAGCTACTGTTTCAATTATTCCCATTTTATAGGTGTTGTAGTTATTGTAGTGATCCAGGTAGTGACAGCTAATGTGTTACCCTAATTTCAATAACTGGTTTGAGAAAGCCAATCATGACACTGCAATTTGTGGCATCTTCTGAGCACATTGGATGATTTTAAAGTGGCTCCTGCCCTCTGCTGGCTACACATTTTATACTTCAGTTACACACAAAATAATAAGCCATGTGTCCCACGTACAATACCCTGAAACACAACAATACAGAAGCTTTTTTATTCAATGAAGGGTTAAAAGGAGACCACCGAAAGGTTATTGCAAAGTGTAAAACATCAAACACAGGGTACCTGACAATGGTTCGCCTTAACAGAGGTACTGCTTTAAAAGGCTCTGACTCAGTGCTTTTTGAAAACCTACAGGGTGTTCTTGTTTCTACCACTGTTCAGAAAAGACTACATTTAGCCAGGTTAGATGTCCTGTGTGTAACAGTGGAGTAAACATGATTCTGTCAGATCTGATAAATAACAACGGCAATTGAGGCCATAGGGATATACAAGTATGGGAAAACATCTCATTTCTTTAGTACAAGAGATTAAGATATATATGTATTTGCGTTTTATTTATTTAAATACAAAATATTCTTCATTGGGTATAAATACACAGCTTTCAGAACAATTGTCATTCTAATAAAATATCTGAAATAGTAATATAAATAATGCAGTATTATAACTACATAGATGAGTAACGGTTTACTAAGGCATAAAGGTAGTAAGATTCGATTCAAGTTAAAAATTAAGTTGAAATCTATGTCTCTTTTGTGCATGTGTTTTTTGTTTCCACAATCAAATCGGTATCAATCAAATAAAATCAAACATGAAACACTCAAAGGTTAAATTATACTGTATATCTCAGTGTGCACATTGAGGAGAAACATATTGTGAAATATGGTCCCATAAAAAGTTAGTCACTTGAAGTTATAGAAACAATATCAGATTGTGTAAACATTGTAAAAAAAGAAAAGAGGACAATATACAAAGAAGTACATTGAACAATTGAATGGTTTGTTTAAAAAATTCATAGTGCCACTATTTTGTGTAGACCTACCTGAAAATAATTTTACCCACTAATGTTAAGAAACATTTTCAACACTTCTGGATATTTCATTTTATAACATTTTTAAAGTCAATTCATTCTGAGAAAGTGCTTTTAATAAAGCATAAGCATATGCATTTGATTTCAATAACATACTATAAAACAGCGTAGTTGCAAGACAATCAGTAGTTTCTATGACTATAAAACCTATACATAACTGACCCTTCATGTAAAAAAATGTGCAAACTCAAGTGCTTCGTTATAAATTACTAATGACATTTTCAAAAGGAAGGCAACACGTTTTCTGTGGTATACTTTCATATAGCAATTTGTATAACTGAACTAGGCAGGATTAATGTCATCCGAATGTGAGCATTATTGCTATCCAGCAAGAACATTATAGATATCCAGATATTTTGGTGATACATGACTGAAAGTGCTAAACAAATATCTTAAACATCTTTGATTTAAAAAGAATAATAATTTCACCCTGTCACACTTTTTTTTAATTTCCACAACAAATCAATTCTGACCAGCAGTGGAATAAAATGAAGAATATCAGCTCATTTTGAATACAAAAATACACTGATATAACATTTTGCAGATAACCTCACTGAGCTTTCACCGTAACATTTGGATGTAATATTGCTTTTTTGGACGCACTGTAACACACAATAGCTGAACATTAACAACAAGCTTAAATTGATTGTAGCAAAACAATACCCAGTGTATTTGGTATTGCATGAATCTTAGGTCTTCCTTTGGTGTGTGCTGATGTACCACTTCCTTAGAGCCACGCCACAGGTGCTGATGACCACACAACACGCCCCACCCAGACTCCACAGGGTGGGCTTCTGGTTAAAGAAAATGAACTGGAAAATGAAGGCCAGGACCACGTCAATGGTCCTCATCAAGGCAACGGGGCCAGCCTTCTCGATCTGAAGTGCTTTGGTGAGGAACGTTTGGCCAGCAATGCCCAGGATTGCAATCAGCATAAGGATCCACCTGTCTCTCCCACAGAATGGAATGGTCCACTCACCGAGTATGAACAAAGTGATGACACATTCAATGAAACCAATGACTGCGTAGTACCATACAGACAAAAAGTAGTGGACACTTTTGCCCATTTTCCTGAGTATAACAAAAGTGCAGGCTGCTCCTATCGCTCCACCGAACGCTGCAATGGTCCCCTTCAGATGATTAGTGTAGTCTCCCTCGATTCCCTCTACACGAGCACCAAATATGAAGGGAGGCCTGGCTATCATTATGACACCAGCCAGGGTGAAGACAGTGAACACACAGTCCCAGATTGTGCATTTCTCTTTGAGGAAGATCCAGGCTAGCAGGGCGGTAAACACTGGGTTGCTGAACATGATTACTGTTGCATCAGCCAGAGGCATCTGCTGCACCGCATAGAACAATAGGATCATGGCATTGGAACCAACAAACCCTCTCATCACCAAATAGATCCGCTTGTCTCTTGGTCCGAGGAAGCCCGTCCTGAAAATAGGAAATTAATATGTGAAATATTTTATTATCACAAACAGTATTTGGAGGAAATTCCTATTGTCTTGTAAGAACTCACTTATAGTAGATCAGCATAGGCATCACAAACAGCATTTGGAAGAAGCAACGAATGGCACTGATTTCTACAGCATGGACTCCATCTATTGTTTTCACCAGAAGGGCTATAACAGAGAAGAAAACTGTCGCCAGCACGCCATAGAAAAGGCCCAGTCCTGGACAACGCTTCTTCTCTGAGGACAGGAGGAGGACACATGAACTGGTTAATACAGCTTAATTAGACTTTCCTTTCTTTGTCTGAATTGCTTAAATGGGGAGATATAGTATAAAATGTGATATAGAATGCCACATTTGGAATCCCTGCAGAAGCTTACAGTTACATACTGACTGTACTAAAAGCAAAATTATGGTACACAGGTATGGTCCTGACTAGTACTTCTCAAGAATATACACACACACAAACCTCCAGTACAATTGTACTACACTAGCCTTATGGAAAACAACAAGGAAGGATGCAAAACAGTCACTCTTACTAAACGTGCTTTTGTTTCATTTACACCCTCTGGCCAAGGTCTAAAGGCTAATTTTCTTAAATCATGAAAGTAAAAAAAAAGTGCTTTCTGGTGTAAAATTGGGACCACAATCCAGGATGTTTAGAACTGCACGTACAGTGGATATCATAAGTATTCACACCCCCTTTGATGAGGCACCTTCCCAAGCTCTCCCAGGTCACCCCTCTCCTCTGCACACTCCAATGGCTTGCCTACGGATCAGCAATACCTGAGCTCATTAGACCAAAGGATTTCCACCGGTCTAATGTCCATTTCTCATGTTGCAAGTCTCTTCTTATTCCTTGTTTCCTATAGTAGTGGTTTCTTGGCATTTCTCATGTTGCAAGTCTCTTCTTATTCCTTGTTTCCTATAGTAGTGGTTTCTTGGCAGCAATTGGATCATAAAGGTCTGATTCACGTAGTCTCCTCTGACCAGTTGATGTTGAAATGTGTCTTACTTGAACTCTGTGAAGCATTTAGTTGGGCTGCAATCTGAGGTGCAGTTAATTGCCGATTTCCTAGGCTGGTAAATCTAATGAACTTAACAGAGGTAACTCTGGGTTTACCTTTCTGGTGGCAGTCTTCATGAGCGCCAGTTAAATCATAGTGATTGATAGTTTTTGCAACTGCACTTGAAGAAACTTTCATTGACTGACCTTCATGTCTTAAAGTAATGATGGACTGTTGTTTCTCTTTGCTTACTGAGTATTTCTTGACATAATATCGTCTACTAGAGTACAGTCATACGATGGTTTTCTGTATACCCACCTAATGCATTAAGGAAAGAAATTCCACAAATTTACTTTTAACACCTGTTAATTGGAATGCATTCCAGGTGACAACCTCTTGAAGCTGGTTAAGAGAATGTAAAGTGTGTACAAAGTTGCCATCACGAAATGTATTTTGATCTTTTTAAGACAACTAAATAAGTTACAAAATAATTCCATGTGTTATTACATCGTTTTGATGTCTTCACTCTTGTATTCTACAATGTGGAAAATAGTGAAAATAAAGAAATACCCTTTAATGTGCAGGTGTGTGCCAACTTTGACTGGTACTGAAACTAAAGATGGATGAACCACACTGAAAGAAATCTACATTTATGACCTAAATGACAATGTGAAATGAGACAACAAATATAGAGGGTAAAGATATTTAGTATATGCATATGCTAACTTAATTCTGCAACAACAACAAGTCAGAGGACGATCCTTTTTTGCCTAAAATGCAAAGCTTACAATTTGGGACAAATCCAAAACAGCACATAAAAAACATTTTCATTATTTTAAAGCGTGTAGGGCAGCTGCAAAAACTGGAGTTTGTTCAGAGAAAAAGACACTGAATGCAGAAAAGCCCAGGCCACGATCTCAGCCTAAAAAATTTTGGAAAAAAATAACCTAAAACATTGTGCTCAATCCGTGTGTGCAAAGCTTTTAGGGATTTCCTCAAGAACACTCAGATGTAATCACTGCCAAATGTGTTTCAAACACGTATTGACTCAGAGGGTAGTCTGCCCCCCCCTCACTATATATATATATATATATATATATATATATATATATATATATATATATATATATATATATATATGTATGTATATATATATATTTATAACATTTCTTCCACTTTTACCATAAAGAAAATCGTGGAGACAAAAAAACACAATTAGATATATTTATCACTCATTGAAACTAAATAAAATATGAAAGTCCGATGTGGGTGAACACGTTTGCAATCCACTGTAATTGTTCCTTGTAGGAAAATGCTTCGTCATTCATTCCCGTTGAGGATGATGAAAATTATAAACCGGATTACCATTCAAAAATTCATAAAACTGATGAGTAAGAGGTAAAGCGGCGACAATGTTGATTGTTGTTATCTACTTGCATCTGTAAGGGCTCCGGCGCCAATATTTATTACAGACAATTTTATTAGCGAACAGCGATTACGTCAGTTACATAACGTGCCGCTACGGAGGTCGTCATTGGCTATCCCACTGCTTATTAATTCTATTTTTTTAATCTAATCTCAAAGTTCAATCTCAAAATATGGAAGTAGGAACAATCCTATTTGGGACTATTTTAAGAAAGTCAAGTGTGCCAAGCAACGTTAGTTGCGTTATATAATTGTTTTTTTTAGCTTTACTGCTACCTTTGGCAACTGTGCCTCCTGTGTCCGTTGAGATGGGATCCCCGCCACCGCCAAATGTACTACACATGAGAGGGCAGAATATTTCCTTCGCACTGTTATCCAGTGCTCTAGTCCTTGCCCCAATATTACCCCGCTCCTCATGACAGTTACTTTGTAAATAAATCCTCCCAGTAGTGTGTTCCTCGTTGTCGTCGTCACCGCTAACTTTGTGAAATACAACTTTGATGTCCTCCTCTCTACTGGGAACGACCGATAAAACTTGGCTGTCTATACTATTACTGTCCGTAAAATCCCCCATTGTAAGATGCAACAGGTGAGCATGCCTTTGACAGGACTTAGCTTATTCCTTTCTCTGCCTGAGTGAGGGAGTTCTAAAACCGGTTTAATATGTAACCTTGGTGGCCACTGTAGCATGCAATATTTACTTTAACCACGGGGGGCAGCTCTCCATTGAGGTATTAAAGAAGCATAGCAAATTGATAGAGACCTCTAATCTTACGTCAGATTGCGCTTTTTTTGCTGATCGACTTCATTGGGTCAGGTTTGCTCGCTATTTCTGGGTTCTTAATAGGAATACACTAACTGTAAGTCGCTTTAGAGCGCTAGTAAATTAATAAAAATGTTAAATGCTATTCTTATAGAGATTATTAGACAAAGCACCCCCACTTTCTAGTTCCCATTATGGAGTCTGTGAGGCCTTCTATATTTCATAGGCTTCTATCCTTCTCTATGTCTCAAGCAAACAATGTACACATTGTTACCCATGGTACTGGCGTTTTAGCCTCGCTTATACCTGCAGAGGGCAATGTAGTTGGCCAACCAAAACATTACCATAAGTTAATATGTAGTTCACCAAGGGTTTAACTTTCACCTAAAAATCTAAAATAAAGAGTGAAAATTGTGATATAAAGAGTGAAATATAGGCGTTATTGGTATAAAATTAATATGATAGTTAATTTTCAAATTTAGGGGGGATTCAATATCTTTGGCAGTTTTAAAACAGTACAACCAGACATCAAGATACAATACATTAAAATCACTGAGACACAAAAAAGCATTTTTATTATTTTATTTTTAATATTTCTAATGTGATCCACTTAAAAATACATGAAAACAAAATCTACACGTGTAGGCTAATTCTATTGTGAGGTTTGATAAGCAAGGACATGAAGACACTGCATTTGTGTTATGAATTTGATTCATGAAAATGGAAAAATGAAAGACAAAAAATTTGAACATGTGAATGTTTTTGTATTATTGTAGTTACACGGCTTCAGGCCTACATTAAGTTCAATAAAAAATGCTATTCCAAAATCTAAAACTATCAATATGAAAGATATTACATGACTGGAGTAATCTCCTCTACATACAAATGCTGATCCATATAAATCAATTCACTCATTGTAAAAACGTAAACATTTTATTTGGCAAACTGTCTGTCAATCAAATGTTAATGAGTAGCCTACTTTACAAGCACAATTAATGAATTCTCATTATTAGCTTTACCTCTTAAGTTTATCTTATAGCACATGTAGTACCACACAGTGTAGGGCTTAGTTGCTCTGAGTCAACAATGGCATTGTCTGCGAAGAAGAAAAGATGAAAGAGTGCTGTGAAAGACAGGGCTACAGTAGATGTTTCTAGTTAAGCATTCATCAGCAGTTCTTATTAGTGGACTATATCATGCATAGAGCCATAATATATAGTCATTCCCTTCACAGTGTTCTGTGCTACTGCATTTGTCAATTACCTATTAGATAAAGGGATAGTTCACTAAAATAAAATGTCACATTGGTGTTAATAGAACCTATTTTGAACTTCTCAAGTTAGGAACTTCCTTTGACGTCACCCATGAATTACCATTATGCACAATAGACATGAAATGCTAATGTCTAATGAGAGAAAAATCAAAGATATGTAAGTATTAGTATTGATCACTAGGACTGTAACGTTGATATACTGTTCGTGGCTGGCCTTCAGAACTGTCTGCTGGCCTCAGAATTGTTTGGGACACAGAGAACTAGAGATAGAGAATAAGGCGCCAGCCTTGTATCACTGAGAGTCTGATCTGTTCAAGTAGTTTGTTTCCTTCCTGTACTAATGATTAGAAATGTAATGACGCGTGTAGAATTATTAGACAGTTTATATACTCTGCTGTGACAGCTTTTTATTTTCTGCATTTCTGCACTGATGATGATGCAGACCAATGGGCTCTTTCCAATTACATTTTTGTGCTTCAGTTTTCACTCAGTCTCGCTGTGTTTTAATTGATTCGGTTAAAAAAAATTCAACTTAACAGAGTCCTCAATCTGTAAGCAGTCTGTAGACAAGGTTTGACAGGAATCAATGCTTTGGTTTAATTTCCTTGATAGCGTTTCTAAATGCCAACATTTCAGCAATATTGGCAAAGTCTCATCCAAGTCCCATCCAAGTCTACCAGCGGTCTCTGGAAAATGTGGAAACTTAACCAAAGCCTGGATTCATATCACACAGGGGCACCAATGTGCCATTGTAATTTGGGTGAACTATCCTTTTGTTTTCATTTTTAATTATTACTCAGGTCAATCATTAGGTGCTCGTATATCTGAGTTTTTCCTTTAAAGCTGGACGCCAGCAGAAACTCTCGGTTGTCAATGGACACCAAAGAGAATGCCCTTGGTGCCTGGATATTCAGGTCCTGGAAGTGAATAAATTGGCCCCTCTTCATGTCCCACTGATAGACTTGCGTCAGGGAGTAATCGCTGCCGAGGATGGCATACTGCCAGTTGCCGATAGAGACAGGCTGGAATACCATAGAGCCCCGTGAAGGCATTGTCTGTACCTCTTTGAACATAGAGCCATCCCACCTCATCACCTTGGAGTCCCCAATGAAACGCGTTAGGCAGATGAACAGTTCATTCTTCACTTTGAAGTGCTTGACGGAAAAAACATCCTCCATTTCTGGGATGTCTGTGCGCCTGTCGAACTGCTTCAGGCTTTTGCTCCACTGGTAGACGACAGGTCTCTGGGAACTGCTGGCTAGGATAAGATGCGGCTTACCAGATATCTCCAGGTATTCCACGTCTGTGTCACGGTACCAAGGATGGAGCGACTGGTGAGAGTAGAATCCATTGCCGTTCCACTTGTACACTGTGGTGGAACCAGCTTTGGAGCTGTCTGCGATCACAAAAAAGGACTCACCGTCTATGAGGAAAGTCTCGATGTCATTAGGTTTCCTGATTTTCAGGATGTCGATGTCCTGGATTTTGATGAATTTGTTGGCAGAGATATCACGCTTGTAAATGTGAGAGCCACTAAAGAGCTGGGCTACAATGATGAACAGCTGATTATCAATCACCATGGGTTTGCATACCACCGTGGATGTACCTGTTAAACAAGAACCAAAAACAAAGTATTAGAACATCAAAAAGATATTTTTGAGAAAAAAATAAATGCAACTACAACACTTAAGGATCCACAAGTTACACAGACAGGTGACAAATTTAAGGAAAAAACTAAATAAAGTGTCTCAGTTAGGTGTTGGGCCACCACGAGCCGCCAGGACAGTTTCAATGTGCCTTGGCTTAGATTCTACATAGATTCTACGAGTCTCTGGAACACTATTGGAGGGATGGAACACCATTCTTTCAGAAGATATTCCCTCATTTGATGTTTTGATGATGGTGTCAAAACATGTGACCCCTCGTGCCCTGTGGATGGGGCCATTGTTAACCTGGAACAGACTCAATAATGAACCCTCTTTCCAAGACACTTAGAACCTTTCCTCTTACTATTTTGATCCAAAATCGAGGTTAACTGGGTCTGCTCATCATTTTTAGACATCCCACAGAGCATGATTGGATGTAAATTGTTCAATTCTATTGTGCAGTACAACTGTATGTTAGCATCTTCATTCGTTATGTTCCTCCACTAATTTATTCAGGTTTTTCCTTTAATTTGTAGAATGTTGGGCCAAACAGGAAATGTTCTACGCTGTATGCTGCAGTGGTTACGAACCATTTCCACAATGTGAAATACAAATTGCTCTCACTTTGAATGCTGTCATAGGTTCTGAAAACCATTTCAACATGATCCCATTCCAGGAAGCTGCACGTTCCAGTAAAGGGCTGGGCAAACACAACAAACTGATCCATGCCGAAGGTAAATGATTCCACAGAAATGGATTCAAACGTTAGGGGCTGATAAGAGGCAAATTCTGCAATAAACATAAGAAACATCATTAACATCACTACCAGAAAATAGTACTGATAATGGTATATATCTTTGATTACTGATTTGTTGGTCTTTTGAAGTGTACATTTAAATGGTATTTATAGTATTGGAATCTACTGGATTTAATTAGGATGAACATAAATGTGAATAGCAAGATGCATCAGTGGATTAGAAAACTAACATTTCAAGGTGGAAAATGTTATGAATTACCTGCTGTTATGCAATCAAATGACCCGGGTACAAGATCATTAATCAGTTTCCCTTGGAACAATTGGGGTCCACTGCAGTAGATCTGGTCAACCGTTGCATTTGTGCTATGCATCCACTCCACTAGCCATTTTATTTTACAGTCACATTCCAAGTTGTTCCCTCTCAGATCCCTGGTGAAACAGGTTAGCAAAGTATACATGAATCAAATCATAAATATTCTGAATGCAAGAAAAAATAGAATTTTGTAGTAAGAAAATACAGAAGTGTGTTTACAAAAGTGAGTATATAAGAAGACATTTAGAACATTCTAGATAGTGATTTTACCCACATGGCCACTGGTTATGTAAAGAAGAAAATCTACTCACACTTTAGCCAAAGCATCCATGCCCTTGAATACATCTTTGGGTAAAGTCTCCAGGTTATTATAGGCCAAACTCCTGATGATAATGGATAACAATGTGAGTTTTGGACCAAAATGGAGAAGTTCTTAGAACCCAATCTATCTGTTTCCCTGTCACTAGGCTGGTCCGGGTAAGTTTAAGGTTACAGAACATATCATATATTTGGCTTTGCCTTCTAGGTCAGATAGTTCTAGGTTATAATTAGATTTTCAAGAGTATACACTTACAATAACAATTTTTAAATTGTTATTGATGTCCACTCTGTCCTTATTTTAAGTAGAAAATAGTACATATGCATTCAGAATGTTGGTAAGGGTCAGGCACAGTGCTATACTGGGGCTGGGGGGGCAATAGCCACGCCACACAAAGACACATAGCCCCAGTTCAGCCCCCTAAAGCATTTTAGTATTTTAAAAATGAGAACTTCCTTATAACTCTGAAGTCATGAAAATTGACTAGTTCTTTTGCCCCCACCCCCGACGTATTGGTCAAGATCCCTCTTAGCCCAGGGAGAGAAAAAAATCCTGGCGCCATGCCTGGCAAGGGTGTTGGTAAAACTGGAATTATTTCAGTCAGAGCGGTCACCTAGGTTAAGTATGATACTAGACCCACATTTAGCAACGTGATCTATCAGAGGTCAGGGAGGCTAAACTTTTTCAATATCACTGGAACAGGATTTGCTTCCTATGCAGTTTTGACAATGATGAAGTGGACACCAATGAGGTCCATTTAGTTTTTTTAGTGGACCTACAGTATGAGCCGATACGGAAATGTAATACATGGCAATATATGTATGCAACTTACGTCTTATATGAGCATATATGTAGTAAACATATATTTGGTTTGATCAACACATATGTACATATATGTACTGTACATATATGTCAAATATACACGAATTGGCCATTTTTATATATGTCAGATTGAAATGTGTAATTAATATGTACAATCATGTATTTTAAAATATATGTTAAGTCTTTTAATGTATATGGCCATGTATATGGAAAATAAAAGACAACATTTTTATACTTACAGGTGTATCAGTGCTTTTAATCCCCGGAATGCATGTGGTGATATTGATGCAATTTTGTTGTTTTCAATAAACCTGTAAATGATGCAATAACATGTTTTGAGATAAAGATAAAAATACTCCTGTAATGCAAATTTGATTACTGCACCTTATCTGAGTACATAACTTACAGGTACTCTAGATGTGGTAGACCGAGAAACACGTCCTCATCAATTGAGTCAAATGTGTTGGCAGTGAATAAGCTGTTAAGAAAGTAAGAGTTTGCATTCCATCATTTCCAGCTTGATCAAGCCTCTAACATAACATAAGTGGTCCCAACACAACTTGTTATAGCACAGCCTGAATATTTCCCAGAAACACTGACTCATTTGGCATCATTAGAGATAAAAGTAACCATGCCAAGATACATGTTGTCCTGAAATGAGAGATTGTCTTGAGTCAGAGAATAATGAATAACAGATTTAGTAGATTATGTGTATTAAACACGTACGTTATCACACTTCAGCATGATATGCTGGGGGTGGGTTCTTGGACAATCAGTCATACACATACAGTATTTAAAGTGATGAATTTAATTTAATAGATGTGTCTGGCTTTACTGTAACCGAGTACCCTAAGAACTGTTCTGTTGTTTTAATTCATCTAGCAATTTTAATGTTAGGGCAGCCTCTGAGACCCCCCACCCCCTGCCCCCAACTGAGGTAGTGTACTGTCTGTGTGCTATTACATAATCCTGCTCTTCCTCTGTGGGAGCTGGCAGTGCTTTGTTGATGCACACAGTAGGTATATTTACCCCAATGTTAGCAGATATGAGAAAATCGTCTTACTCACAGAAGCTGTAAAGCTGGCGTGTGTAAAAAGCTTCCCCGAGTGATTTCGGTGAATCCAGACTTGACAAAAGACCTGAATAGAAACATGGTACACAAGAGGCACATTATAGCAGAACACAGATTCATGATAATTAGCATTTGGTGATGTATTTGTTCTGGTATTTATTCAATATATCTTCAAATTAGAGAGAACAAACAATAGCCACATTATAATTCCATTGCCATTATTTAAATCATATCGTTAAATTCCAGTAACTTACAAGGAAACGACATCTGGTGGGAAGCTGTGTGGTACCGATCTTATATTTTCACACAATGCATTATCTTTGGTGCACGTACAAGATGTAGGGCATCTAGGTTGCTTCACTTTTCTGCTCTCCGCCAAAAGCAGAACGGTGTAAATCCAAAGAAAGACCATGCATCCTTTCAGGGTTTTGTTTGCATATCCCATCCTTTTGGATCTCTCTGGTCACAACCAGTCCGTCGAATATTTCTTAACATGAACCTCAAGTAAAAATCCTAAATTAAAATGTTTCAATGCAAAATATTGAATGTCTGTAGCCTATCTGCGTCGAGTTAAGCAGTGGTGTATGCAGCTTGTATCTCCATGACCAGGCATAAATCCAAAAAAAAAAACCGATTCGTTCTGCAAGGCGCAGAATTTGCAAATGCTGGACAGGGAAGATAAGACAAAGGTCGCCGATCAAATCCGTTGTCTTTCCATAAGTGAAAATGTATCTATAGGCTATACCATTTTTAGGCTGATATTGTTTTTTTGTAAAAACTAGGCTAGTTGTATGTGTTTTATTAAGAAGGCATCTATTTGGCTCGAGCTTATAGGAAAAGATGAAAGCGTGAGGTCCTTGGAGACAGCGCGCTGAGAGCAGCACTGGCGCTTATTTTATGAGGGACGCATGCTATTATTTATGCCCGCATGAAATTCATGAATGGTTAATGCGGAACGGCCTATTTATTAGGAGTGTAGCTGGAAAAGCACCTGCGTCTCGCTCAAGGATAGGCTTAATATTGCCTATTGGTGTTGCTGCTGAATATAATAATAATAAGAATAGCATAGTAAAAGCCCAACAAAAATAATATAGCCTAATAACAGTATGATGAAAAACCAAATCAAAATCATAATAACATCATAACAGCCTTTAAATGTTTTATATGTATAAAATGATAAAATAAAACTATTTTTTAAATTAGCCTAGTTGTAATTGGAGTTGGCTATACCAGTTGTCTCACCAGTTCCTACATTTCTGTGCTCAGCTCTCAGCGAACCTTGTGAATCAAATTCTGTGTCTGTTAAGTTCAATGGGGGATCAAACCCTTCAAATCTCAATAACAGGGACGTTCTGTTCAAAACTGGAAAAGTTCACCCATACCACCCCACAATTTTCCAAAGAGTTCAATTAGGCCTACAGTATTCAGATGAATAAGAGATCTATTGTTCACATTTGGTATAACAGAAGAACGGAATCTGTGAAAAAGCCCACAGAAATAGTCAGGATATCAGATAAGATTAAAGGGGACGTTCACCCTTTTGTATTTTCGCTATGCTTGTAACTGTCCTCCAAAAAGTGTTTATTTTTGTATTTTAAGTTTAGTTACAGACAAAATTGATTGACACATTCACTGAATCATCATTGAAATAGACTGCAATGCAATGCAAAAATATTTCTATTCATGTTATTGTGTCACAACCCTCCAAACCAGCTGATATTTTACTCAGAATTTCATTCTTTCATTTACATGCCCAACTCTCTTGTCCAAGAGGTTTCTCTGCCGTTTACAATAAAATATGCTTTAAATGTAATAAAGAATTATTATTATCTTCATAATGCATTGTAGTCATTGCTAATGTGCCATGCTAATGGGACAGACACATTTCTTTTAGGAGAACACCTAAAAGCACATAAACAGACAATAAGAACATGTGAAAATAGGGAAAGTTCAGCCTATAATTGCTCCTTTCTATTTCCATGGGTCTACAAGAACTTTCACTATCATCCCTCAGTTAGCCATGAAATTTGAAGTTTGAAAGCAAGTGGTTTTGATATTAAAATATATATTACATTTTCAGTTGTTGTGTATATTTACCTCACTACTTTTTGTTTACTGAACTAGGCTCAAAAGCAGAATCAAACATGTCTACCATTAATAATATAGATGGTTTAGATCTCCTTCTTGCTGTTTGCTTTCACGTTTCTATACAGACACAGAATGAGATTGTACAAGTGCTCGTACCATCTCAGCTCACTTTGATGCTCTTCATGATGCTCTACAAAATCTGATAGACACGACATATTCAAATTGGAAAAATGAGTAAAAGGAAAATGTACAAATGAAAATTGTATTTACAACTTGCTCAATGAGAAGTAGCATTCTTCACTGCCAATGCAACCGTGTTTTATATTTTCCAACAAACCCCCCAATATGGCCCATCTGCATGGTTCTGTTTCCCTGTATTACCTTTGAGAGGCGGCTGAAATCTGCATAGTGTACATCTGCGTTGGAAAAAATCCCACCATGCTCTACAGCCCATCATGCTTTATGTTGCATTTGCTTTGCTGATTTCGGATCGGTCATCAGTACCAATTTTCGGGGACCTGTTATTGCTCGACAGCGCCACTTTTATAACCTGTGGCCAAGAATCCTGTAAGGCATCTTTAAGGGGTGAACTCAATTTTAAGGGCTTGTTTGTCTCTCCAGAGTGAGGAACAATCATCACAAATATGATCAATTTCGAATCTGCTTATATCTTGAGTCTAAAAGTAAAATGGCAAAAAACAAATGCCCCTTTGTCTCTAGTCACAGGTACTTTGAATATGTATTTTATAATAACTCCTCCAATCGTTAACGTTCTCGCCAACGTCATAAATATGCGACGTTAACAATCTGTTGATGCTTTGCTAGTTGTGAACATGGCAAGAAATATGGACAGTCTCGTAAAGGTAGTTAGCTATATCTCGACTTTATCTTATGTTAGTCACAAGTGACTTCTCTACAGTGTTTTTATACTTCGGTCATTTATTTAATATAGTGAATAATATCTAACATAAGCGATTGGTGGCTATTTAGCTACACACTAGTACTGTAGTCTAGACTAGGGTGTTTTCTTAAATGCGTTCTCAATTGCCTCTTCTCTCCGTTCCTCACCACCGTCTGAAAACCCATTGAAAGATAATGTCTAAGGGAAGGGACCTCTTGCTTTTTTATTCGATGTGTAGTGACGAGAAGAGAGGAGAGAAATGACAATAGGGGAAAGGCTACATGCTAACCTCAATATCAAACAAAGGTAGCTAGGTGCATATTCAGCTACTGCGTAACATTGGCGAAAACGATAGGTAATTTATGGTAGGAGGAAATATTGTACTAGGTAGCAATCTCCATGGTCAACAGCAAGTTTCCATAGCTAGCAAACAAGTTAATTGTACAGTAGCTGTATTTTTTTCAGGCTAACCATCTAGCAAGAACTGAGTTAAAGTGAAGTGAATATATTTTAAATTGTACCCCCCCCCCCTCAAATGTTCCAATCCTTGTTGACATTATTTACATTATGACGTGTAGTTAGTAATATTATAATGGGTGACAAAACAACATCATCTGAACAAACTGAGCTGCAAATCCTGACCACACTGCTGATGTTGATATCACTGTAAAACATCTTTGGTGTGATATTTTTTTCCTCTGGCCTGTTGAGATGGCCATTTAATAAAGCTGACCTTACATTATTCTTCCTCACTTGTGTTGATATGGGCTTCATCCAAACCAATGAATACTTATTACTTATTTACTACTTGCTATTTCTGTAGATGTACGCTATTCTTGATCGCTGAACAGTAGATTATAGGCTGACTATTTTTAGTAGGTCCTTGTGAAAATGAGCGTAGCCAGGAAATCTGAATGTTAATTAGTCAGATATCCATCTGCTGATGCAGGATTGCTCTTATCACGTCAGATTGCAAACCTGTCTATATAAACATCAGAGTTACCCTAAAGGAGCAGAACGTAATGCCAAGACTTGCATGTACAGGGCTTTACATAAGTCCTCTAATAAATGGTCAAACTCATACGTGGTGTTTTCGGTCTTAACTATGATAACAGAAGTCTAACACATTTTGCAGGTCCATGGAGGTGGAGGTTATGACTCTGACTTCAGTGATGATGAAGGCCAGGGAGAGACGTCTCAGCAAAAAAGGTTGGGGCCAGATGACCACCATAAACCATTTAAAGTAAAAGCAAAATAGTTTGGCTACTTTCAGATAAACACAAATGACTACATAATACCACATGATTTTATATTTTTTAATATGTTTTTTCCACTTGCAGGAAACGTGATGAACTTCTAAGGAAGCCATTTCAGAAAGGAAGGCACACAAAGTTGGCACATAGGGATGTTGCTGCTCATGAATATGACAGGTATAATATCTGTGTCTTTAACAGCATAGTTTCCTGACTTGAATGATATTTCCTGTTTCTTTGGGGACTTCATGAGTTTTGTGTCCCCACTCAGGGAAGAAGCCAGAAACAGACGTCACCACCTGATATCAATGAATGCTGTATCCTTCTAAGTTAACAACATAGAGGTTTCACAAGAGCTAAGTCTTTCCCTTTGTTGCAAGTTACAGTGCGTTGCGATTAATACTGCAATGCTGTCTTTGTCATGGGAACTCATGACGCAATGTCTAATATGTCACTCTGTGTTTATTTAATGAAAATAATCTCTAAATATCTTTGTCAGTTATTTCCCTGAGCCTCTTATGGCCCTGGAATCTTAGTTTGGTTCTTTTTAAACAGGAAAATGAAATGCCATTTACAAGAAACAACTATAAAATCATAGTGGAGTTATTTTACAACATTATAGTTATTTTTAAAAAGATGTGTGTACTCATTTGGTCAATGTGGACTAAACCAATATCATCTAACATAGAAATGCATGGAATGTCACCCAGCCACAATATTCTGTAGGTGGGGTTTTGTCCAGGGTGCAATATTAATAATTTCATAAAAAATTCCATAACAATTTAAAATTCAGTATGAGAGACATAAAAAGTTTGTCAGTGACTACATATTGTATTATGGAGGAAAGGTAGAGGATCTCAGACGTTCCACGTAAGTTTAGTTTTTTGTTTTCAGTGTTGCTTATTTTGTTTTTCGTAAAGATACATCTCGGTGCGATATTTAAAAGAAATACTAACACGTGTTTGGTCACGTTAAACATAAGGGCCAATGATAAGTCAGACCTGGATGTGGTGCGTGAAAACCATCGGTTCCTGTGGAGGGATGAGGATGAAGAACAAATGACATGGTTCGTTTCTGTTTAACAAAGTATGTTTTATTTGCCACCTTTGAATGTTTTGTTCTCCAATAGCTGTTATTTTTCAATATCAGGGAGAAAGAACTAGCAAAGAAGTACTATGATAAGCTCTTCAAAGAATACTGTATTGCTGACCTAAGCAGATATAACGAAAACAAGGTATGTGAAATTCTTTATGTGAAAATGTTCATTCATTGTTTTGTAATGGCATTATAATAATTAATAAGGATGATTGTGTTTTTACTCCAGTTTGGGTTCCGATGGCGCATTGAAAAGGAAGTTGTTTCTGGAAAAGGTGCAGTCATTTTTACATTTCCTGTTTATGAGATTCTTTCTTGTTTAGTTGATTGATTAAACAGTTTAGCAGTTACATGCTTGTACAGGCCCAGTAGTCAGCCCCTAAACCCTACACCCTCAGCCCTTGAATTACATTTTACATCGTCACATCTGATTGTACTTGCAAGTGTAGTTCCCCAGCAATAATGAGGTTAGAGTCTGACCTATAAATGTAGTCTTGTTGATTAAATATGACACTTCACAGCCACTGGCATTAGACACATGACGACAGTTTGCATTGAATTGTGGGTGATATCAACCCTGCAAGTGAGCATAGTTAGTCAGAAGTCTGAATTCCACCACTAGATGGCGATAAATGTCAATATTTCTTAGAGGTGTCCTCCAGCATTTTCTTCCCTGTTGTTGGAAGTACAAAAACTAGGAGTTTACACTCAAAAGAATGTATGGATTTAGGTGAATAGTTGAGGATGGGGGGAGGATTGATAAAAAATATAAGCTTAATTTATTTCTGGCTAATCTCTAGGTGAAAAACAAGTTGACTGGTTGGAACCAATATGACTGGTTGGAACCAACATGACTGGTTGGAACCAACATGACTATTTGGAACCAACATGACTGGTTGGAACCAACATGACTGGTTGGAACCAATATGACTGGTTGAAACCAACATGACTGGTTGAAATCAAAACATGACTGGTTGGAACCAACATGACTATTTGGAACCAACATGACTATTTGGAACCAACATGACTGGTTGGAACCAACATGACTGGTTGGAACCAACATGACTGGTTGAAACCAATATGACTAGTTGAAGGAATTGCTCGTGGCTCACCCCAGGCATAGGCTGCTACAATGTTTGAAATTGAGTAATTTTATATTGTTAGATTTAGCTAGTTTTCAGACCACTCCGACAACATTTATTTTTTAAAAGACATATTCAGCTACTTTTTACATGTGCCCTTTTTTTTTTTTTTACACCTGCTTTTGGATGATTTAGCAACACACCTGTTTAAGTGTGTCACTCGTCTGAGCTCAGCTGTGATCCTCCCACAGGCAAATTTGCACACTGTCACCTTCTTTGGCAGTCAGACTCGAGGAGGGGCCTCCCAGGTCATCTAGAAAGAGGTTCACCTTTCACTTGAGGTGAAAATGGAGCATCTTTACTTGGTGCCTTTGTCACAAATCTGATTTACCTGTTAAGGAAATAACGGACTGCTACTAAACAACCAAAATATAAAACCTCTGCAATGAACTGTCACATAGAAGATCAGAATTGGTGTTTTTAACTATGACTAAGCCTAAAAAGACCTTGCTTCCTGGGTTTCAGTTCAAATTATTAGATTTCACCTGGCAAAATATCGAGGCTAAAATGTAGCCAACCACTGACATTAATTAGTGGGCTTTGTTGGTTAATAGATTTTTTCTAAATTGTGCTACCTGCTTAGAACAGAACCCTGTGTTACTGTACTCTGAAATCAGTGTTGACCATTTAGGGTTAACATTATGACTAAATGTCCCCTCCGATTCTAAAAAAAAAAAACTATTACCTGAAAAATAGTTATTTGCCTAATGAGAATTGACATAATGTTGTGTTACTTGCGTCCATCCACGAGGGAATGGTTTAAAGATTCCTTTTCTCAAGTCACAGCCTCAACTTCCACTGTCTGTCATTGATGCTTCCAAATAAAGCTCCCTCTTCTCTGGATAGTATTTGTACACAAATAGAGTGGCAATTCAATTATCCACTTGTAGGTAATTAAGCAGGTTACCACCTAGGTCTATATACATCAGCTGTGTGGATGATAGAGTCTAAATACAATAGGTTAATTAGAAGTGCTACAAGGTGAGAGCACTGATATACTTTAAGTAATGTACTAAACTAAATTATGTATTGTTTCCACTCTGAGAAAGCTGTATTAGCCAATATGCTGTACCAGATTAAATCAGTTTAGCTAATGAATGGTCATTGACTGCAGTTCTGTAGAAGATGCACATGATTTAAAAAGCTGACCAAAATTCTGAAGTGGTCTGTGTTGTCATTTACTCCTCGATGGGATACGATGACCAGGAATCAAGTGACCTGAAATCAAGTTAGGTCAGAGGCCAGTCGTGTTCTTTGTCTGACTCATGTCCATGTTGTAGCAGATTGATACTCTTCCTACTATCTGTGTCACAGGTAACGTTGCTTTGGTTAAGGTCAACTAACGCTATTAGTTTCAATCTAACCATTTGTAATCATGCGTAATGAACGTTAGTTAACTGGCCAAACAGGATGAGATTCACCTATTTTTATATCGTAAAGGGTTTTCATATGCTTTATAAGTATTTTGCATTATGTTGCTTGGTGAAATGAGCCTTTACCCACCCTTCCTCCTTCTCTTGGAATAAGGATCGTCTCTTTTCAGCCGTATGGCTGACTTTTCTCTGATGGATGTCGGAGCACTATGGCCCCTGGCCATCTAAGCATCTCTCTGAGCCTTAGCATACTGTTAACATGCCATCTGTCCTTCTACCTCTTCTGAATCAAACACGTGGGCTTAGCTAATACCATCTAGTCTATCTGTCCCTATTGGCAGTCGGCTGTCTGCCTATGTTAACATGTGGCAGTGTTCACTACTTGACACATACACCATTCAGAAGTTTGGGGTCACTTAGAAATGTCCTTGTTTTACACGAAAACATACATGAAATCGGAATAGGAAATATATAGTCATTGTCAAGGTTAGAAACAATGATTTTCAATTGAAACTTGCTTTCATGAAAGAATCCTCAATTTGCAGAAATTACAGCCTTGCATCTCTTTGGCATTCCATGCTTTCTGAAGCACCTCCCACAGGTTGGATTGGCTTGATGGGCACTTCTTACATACCATACGGTCAAGCTGCTCCCACAACAGCTCAATAGGGTTGAGATCTGGTGACTGTGCTGGCTACTCCATTATAGACAGAATGCCAGCTGACTGCTTCTTCCCTAAATAGTTCTTGCATAGTTTGGAGCTGTGCTTTGGGTCATTGTCCTGTTGTAGAAGGAAATTGGCTCCAATCAAGCGCCGTCCACAGTCATGGCGTTGTACAAATCTCCCACTTTACCACCACCAAAGCTCCCTCAGACCATCACAATGCCTCCATCATGCTTGACAGATGGCGTCAAGCACTCCTCCAGCATCTGTTCATTTGGTCTGCGTCTCACAAATGTTCTTGTGTTCCGAACACCTCAAACTTAGATTCGTCTGTCCGTAACAATTTTTCCTATCTTCCTCTGTCCAGTGTCTGTGTTCTTTTGTCTATCTTAATTTTTTCTTCTTATTGGCCAACTAACAATGTCTGTATTTCTGATCAATCTAATGTTATTTTAAAGGCCAAAAAATTTGCTTTTTTTTTTTTTAAAAAACAAGGACATTTCTAAGTGATACCAAACTTTTGAATAGTAGTGTAGTTAACAATGCAACCGTGTTTTTCCTAACTCTGCAGCGTGTCCTAACTTCATAGGAGTGTCATAACTTCCAACATCATAGACAATGCACTCTTTTCTGCAGGTTTTAATTAGCCTGCCAGTTCACCTCATGGCACGTAGCCATCTCCAGCAGCCTGAAGTCACATTAATATTCTCTTTCTAGACCCCTGGCTGATTTTCCTAATCCATTGGGAGGAATAATCCCAGCTGTCGGCACTAGAGAGAATGCTCTGCTTTTGGCAGATAAGGGGTTAGCTAGCTTGCACGTGAACAAGGCAGATCGTGGCATGTTGCCACCTGCAGTAGCCTGGGTCAAATGAGGCCCCTAAAAAGCAGGGTGACGAAAGAAGGGAAGACCTGGCCTGACGCTCATGAGTCCATGCAGCTCATGACGCACTATTCCTCCTGGGCAATCTGGAGGATCGATCGTTAGGCCTGCTAAAGAATAAACTAGTTGCTGGTGGCTGGCTAGGGAGAAGGCCTGGCCATTGGCCACCCCTATCCTTCCTGTCTCCTGCAGCAGAAGGAACCACAGCAGAAAACCCACACCCTTGGAAGGACGGGCTGTGTGTTCTTTCTTCTCTCACAGTGTCCGCTGACTTGGCTTGATTAGGAGTGAATAATGTGATGATACCGTTCTTTATCAGTCTCCACCTCCCCACCAAGTCAAGTGCTTCATTTCATTACACCGTCAGGGCAGGAAGAATGGACAGTTCATAATGTCCACATGTGTTACTTAGAAAAATCCTCTTTAAAACTCATGGGCAAGCTTGGACCGATAGCTTTAGGGAAGGCATCTCTGCGTCGAGTTAGACAACAGTCAAGTGTTCTTGTGATTTGGCACTGTTCAACCTGTCAGTGGTACTTGGAGTACTCTTGAAGTCAGTCTTCCTGTCCTCGTCAATTAATTAGTGCTATAACTAGGTTGTATGCACTGCGGCACTGGCTGTTGGTAGGAAGGGAGATGTTTTCTGACCAGTCATATACTACTCTCCTAGTGACACCAACTGAGCTTGATTAGTAGTAAATCATGTGAAGATAAGCTGTACTGGGGAACCCACCATGTTTGGGTTTCACATAGGAAACAATAGCATTGTATTCAGACAGTGTCCTATGTCACTCAAAATAGATAAAATAATGGGACGCTTACATTTGGTTAAAAAAAATAACATTTTCAGTCTGATCCTTCAACAAAGCATGCAGAATGTAGGGACAGTCGTAAGAGTACATTGTTTTGATTGAGTTCAGTGCTATATCTATCTATGACGCTATGCTGTATTGTAAGGCAATGCAGTTGAATGCTGTCCCTATTGTATTGACCCTGTGTTTTGCAGGCCAGTTTCTATGTGGGAACAAGCGTTGTGAGGAGGAGGGGGGCCTGAAGAGCTGGGAGGTGAACTTTGCCTATGTGGAGCAGGGAGAGAAGAGAAATGCGCTGGTCAAACTCAGTAAGATACTGCTCAGTTGTTTACAGGCTGTTTTAATCCATGGCAGCTAATCGCATTAGTCAAACCTGAAGTAGAACTCCATTTTCTCATTGTTATCCCTGATTAAACGCAGATATGCAAAGTAAACTTAAAGTTTATTTAAAAGTAAATTTAGAGTGGCTCAATAGTATTCACCCCCTTGTACTTTTTTCACATATTATTGTTACAAAATGAAATCAGAATGGAGTTAATAAGGAGTTTTGGTCACTGATCAATACAAAGTCCATAAAGTGAAAAATAAAATCTACAAATTGTTCTAAATTAATTACAAATACAAAACAGAACATAGTTAATTGCAGAAGTATTCACCTCCTTTAGTCAAAATTTGGTACCTTGGCAGCACTTACAGCCATGAGTCTATTTGGATTTCTACCAGCTTTGTACATCCGGACAGACATTTTTGTCCACTCTTATTTGCAAATCTGCTCAAGCTCCGTCAAGTTGCTTGGGGGACCTTTGGTGAACAGCAATTTTGTATTGAGGTCTGGGCTTTGGTGAACCTCAAATGTATTGAGGTCTGGGCTTTGACTGGGCCACTCCAAGACCTTGACCTTTTTGTTTTTCAGCCACTCAAGTGTAGCTTTGGCTTTACGTTTGGAGTCATTGTTCTACTGGAAGATGAAACCACTCCCAAGTCCTATTCAATTTCTCTGTACTTTGCTGCATCTATTCTGCCCTCAATCTTCACGAGGCCCTGATGCAGAGAAGGATCCCGATAGCATGATGCTGCTGTCACCAGGCTTCACAATAGAGGATTGTGTCCGGTGTTTAATTTGCGCCAAAGGTAGCGCTTCTCAATGAGTCCTATAAGCTATTTTTCTGCGGTCTCATCACACCATGGAATCTTCTTTCACTTGGTCTTGGAGTTTCCTACATGTCTTCTGACAAACTAGCTGAGATTTTATGTACGTTTTTTTTAACAATCGCTTTCTTTTTGCCACTCCCATGAAGGCCATTTTTCGGTTGTTGCAGTATGAACAGTGTGTCCCAGCTCAGTCGTAGAAGACTAGAACTCCTTTAGAATTGACACAGGCCTCTTGGTGGCCTCCCTTAAAGTGCCGCTTTCTTCCGACTATTCAGTTTTTGAGGACGGCCTGTTGTAGGCAGATTCACAGTTGTTGTTGTGCCATATTCTCTCCAGTTCTTAATAAAGGACTTTACTGTGATCTTAGATATTCTTCCCCGGATTGGTGCTTTGGAAGAACGTTATTCTGGATT
This sequence comes from Esox masquinongy, assembly GCA_016801175.1. Lineage (NCBI taxonomy): Eukaryota > Metazoa > Chordata > Actinopteri > Esociformes > Esocidae > Esox > Esox masquinongy. The sequence goes on along the minus strand of JACXGI010000731.1, from coordinate 74,688 downwards.
TGCATTGAATGTTCCTTTGTCTTCATGATATAGTTTTTGTTATGAATTGTACAAACCACCAGTGGGACCACACAGAGACAGGTGTATTTAACCAGAAATCATGTGAAACACCTTAATTTCACACAGGTGGACTCCATTCAACTAATTACATTCTAAAGACAGTTGGTTTCAAAACTGCTCATTCAGGTGTGTCATAGCAAAGGGGGTGAATACTTCATATTTTTCATTAATTTGGAACAATTTGCAGATTCTATTTTTCACTTTGACATTAAGGACCTTTTTGAGTTGATCAGTGGCAAAAACTCTTGATTTAAATCCATTTTGATTTCATGTAGTAACACTATGAAAATGTGGAAAAATCGAAGGGGGTGAATACTTTTGAGAGCCACTGTATTGATGTCATGATGATTTCCTCTATTGTTTATCCACAATGGTTTGCCAAACTAACAGATATTTTGTATTTCTAGGACTCTGCCCTGAGTGCTCCTTCAAACTCAACTGTCATCATAAGTATGTTTACTCTAGTTGTTTTCATGTCAGCTTATCATAATTTATTATGTACTAATAGGTCTGTAACCCATTTATCCACTGTCAAAATGTCTCAATGTTTGACGATTGGAAGAAATTAAACAAATACTTTTTTTTCAGGAGAAAAGAGGTTCTCGCCAAGAAGAAAATACGGAAGTCGATGGAGGGTAATCAAGTTGAGACACAATCTAAAAGATCCAAAAGGGGCTCCAAGAAAAAAACCCGCAAAGACAGACATAAGAGGCGGAAAACAGGCAAGACATCAACACACACATAAGTGTCTATTGATATATTCATGATGGAATAAAACATTTAGATCTATTAACATCCAAGAACATTTTTGCTGGACCGCGTAAGCGGAGCTGGCCAAGAAGAGCGAATGTCTCTTACTGAGTGAGTGAGTGAGTGAGTGCTTGACTGAGTCACTGACTGACTGACCACTCCTTGTTAAATAGCATAGTGGTTAGAGAAGCAGACTTGTGAACTATAGGTCCCGAGTTCGTATCTCTTTGCAGGCAAAGCGAAGTACGCATTATGAATTATTCGGTATAGACGAAAACTTCGCTGGCTAAAACCGTTAGTATCTACATTATAGTAAGCCTGAAATAAAACAGTTTGTGGTTTTATTGCGACTGTTTCTGGTGGATTTTCGAAGTACGCATCCGTGCATGCGTTTTGGGTCAGGATAGACAAACACATTTGCTGGCTTAACATACAGTAGTTACGTTATAGTAAGCCTTAACTGAAACTGTATACGGTTATATTGCGACTGTTTCTGGCATGGAAAAGTTCATCTTCAGTCTCGCTAGCAATTGCTCAATTGTTATGATTATTCCTAGGAAGTTAGTCGATACTAGTAAGCCTATTACTGGCTAATAAGCTGTTAAAACGGACAGTGGCAAAAGCAATACAGTTCATAGACGCTGTGGTGGAGGTAAACTTAATAAGAAACGTTAGTTTCGAATCTCGAGATGGCAACACTTTCTATTGCGGGCCGGCTGAACTAGGCTTGTCTGGTTTCTTGTTTATAGACCTAATACAATGCCATAATATAAGGTAAAAGCTGACAAAAGGCAGGCCATTCTACACAAGAAAATATATTGTATATTAGCTCTTCTGGGTTTCGGCTTGTTTATCAACTCTTCAACAGCTATGTTTGCTTTTTATTGTTTCTTGTTGTCAGCTGGGCATAGATGGTTGTCTGAACTGAACTAACTTCTTGTGTGGTCCTTCATTCTCACTGTGCAGACCAGTCCTCCTCCAGTTACTCAGAAGACGACTCCCAGGAGTCAGAGAAAGGTACGGTTCATTATCATTCCCCACCTTCCTACCAAGTCGAGCTTTATTTTCTTACACCCTCAGGCAGAATGGACAGTTTATAATGTCCAAATAAATAACATACCCTTTAAAAACACATGGGCGAGCTTGTTTCTATTGCCTTATGGATGTAATCTCTGCTTTGAGTTAGACAACATTCATGTTCTTGGTGGGTTGACACTGTTCACCCTGTCAGTTTTACTTGAAGTACCTAGGGACCTGCTCACTCTGGATTGTTGGTTTAACATGAATGAAATCAGTCATTACAAAGGCCAATGGGCAGACCAAGGGCCATACCTTCATAGGTTTAAGTGGGACTCTTGAAGTCACTCTTCCTATCCTTCTCAATTCATTAGTGCAATAACTAGGTTCTATGCACTGCAGCTGTTGATGCTTGTTCCATCTACTTGCTTATAAAACTATTATGAACACAACGGAATTAATCATTTGTAGAATGCATTTTCTGTGTTCAATACAAATATTTTTTTATTAAAAAACGATATATATCTATATATATTAGTGCTGTCAAATGATTAAAACAATTAATCGTGATTAATCGCATAAACATCGGTAGTTAATCGTGATTAATTGCAATTTTAGAATGTGTTCAAATTTGGTTGTAAATAAACAATTTTCTGTTTAAAAAGCAGTGCATTATGTCAAAGACATTATGTTGTATTGTGAAATATGGAGATTGCTTGATTTTAAGTTAAATGCAGGAGCTGACTTTTTCCATGTTGGTCCATTAGGTATGTCATGGCCATTATATGTCTCCCCTCAAATGATCACAATGACTGGCAGAATCCACTGGTATCCCATGTAAATCTAAATAGAAATTTGCTGGTTTATGATCCAATAGTTCTACCATCTTCTACCATTGTCCTCTTGATCAAGGCACCAAGTACAATAACAATGATGTTAGGATTCTGTTTATAACACCCATCAGCCCCTCTATCTGGAAAACTGCAAGCATGTTATCCAACACTGAATTACACCTTTTCGAGTTATTGTAGTTTGATTATTAGGCTAAAATGTGGTTAGAATGGGGTTCAGGTCAGTGCTTTTCGATAGGCATTTGGCCACAGCTAAATAGGTGTCTTTAATGATTTCCAAATGCCATAAGGTAGATTACTTAAAGAGTCAAAAGCATAAGGTAGGCTAGGTAGCCAGAGATGTTTATCCACAAACATTAAATTAATCAGGACCAGATATGTAATTTATTTATGCTCAACATAGAAGTTGCTAGTTATGCGATTTAAATGTTTTAGTGGAGACGGCGACGAAATGTATGTCTTGTTTAGGCTAGCAACAACATAAAATAACTTACCATGCTAAAAGCAAGGTTAACGGGTGGATTCATGTACATAGCGTCTAGGGATCAGGTTCAGAAAAGGGTCAGAGGAGAGGCACGGCTGTTGTTTTTGTAAATATTCCAATTTACAACTTGGAACAACGCATACCCTGTTCTAACCTACGAATACTAACATGCTGTTACGCCCATTCAAACGGCATGCGGTCGTTGAAAGCGTAAGCGCTCCATTTAACGGCATGATTCAAGTGGCCAGTAAACACGATTCACGACATGAATGCGTCGGCTACTCCACATTGTTATATTGAATAAAGCTAATGTGAAGCGCTCTTGACCACTCCAGCACAAGTGAAGTGCCAAGTAAAGTTGCAAATTAATGTGACAGCTTCCGCTCAAGCCAAGCACTAACTATTGGTCTGAGGCACAAAAAATGAAAAATGCATTAACAGTGTTTTTATTAATGGCATGTGTTAGTGTTTTATTTCTTATGGGATTCACATTCAACTGTAGGTCATAACAGAATGGCACAATCATAAAGCATAACATGGCAACAAAGAAACAAATGAATTGACCCCTGTTCAAAAGTCTGCATACCTTTAGTTCTTAATACTGTGTATTGCCCCCTTTAGCATCAATGACAGCGTGCAGTCTTTTGTAATAGTTGTCTATGAGGCCCCGAAATCTTGCAGGTGGTATACCTGCCCATTCATCTTGGCAAAATGCCTCCAGGTCATGCAAAGTCTTTGGTCGTCTTGCATGAACCGCACGTTTGAGATCTCCCCAGAGTGGCTCGATGATATTAAGGCCAGGAGACTGTGATGGCCACTCCAGAACCTTCACCTTTTTCTGCTGTAACCACTGGAGGGTCAACTTGGCCTTATGCTTATGGTCATTGTCCCCCCCGCCAAAATATCAGTGAGCCACCACCATGCTTCACAGTGGGGATGGTATTCTGTTCACTATAGGCCTTGTTGACCCCTCTCCAAACAGCGCTTATGGTTAAAGCGTAAATCTCTATTTTGGTCTTGTCACTCCAAATTACAGTGTGCCAGAAGCTGAGGCATGTCAAGGTGTTGTCAGGCATATTGTAACCAGGCTTTTTTGTGGCATTAATGCAAAAAAGTAAAGGCTTCTTTCTGGCAACTCGACCACGCAGCTAAGTTTTGTTCAACAATCGTCGTATTGTGCTCCTTGAAACAACCACACCATCTTTTTCCAGAGCAGCCTGTATTTCTCCAGAGGTTACCTGTGGGTTTTTCTTTGTATCCCGAACAATTGTTCTGGCAGTTTTGGCTGAAAACTTTCTTGGTCTACCTGACCTTGGCTTGGTATCAAGAGATCCCTGAATTTTCCACTTCTTAATAAGTGATTGAACAGTACTGACTGGCATTTGCAAGGCTTTGGATATCGTTTTATATCCTTTTCCATCTTTATAAAGTTCCATTACCCTGTTACACAGGTCTTTTGGCAGTTCTTTTCTGCTCCCCATGGCTCAGTATCTAGCCTGCTCAGTGCATCCATGTGAGAGCTAACAAACTCATTGACTATTTATACACAGACACTAATTGCAATTTCAAAAGTCACAGGTGTGGGAAATTCACCTTTAATAGCCATTTTCACCTGGGTGTGTCACCTTGTGTGTCTGTAACGAGGCCAAACATTCAAGGGTATGTAAACTTTTGATCAGGGCCATTTGGGTGATTTCTGTTATCATTATGATTTAAAAAGGAGACAAACAACTATGTGATAATAAATGGCTTCATATGATCACTATCCGTAAATAAAATACTTTTTTTTTGCATGATCAGTCATATTTTCAAAATTTCACAATTTCTGCCAGGGTATGCAAACTTATGAGCACAACTGATATGTGTGTGTGTATGTATATACTGTATATGTGTGTGTGTGTGTGTATATGTATATCGGATATGTAAATGTCTCTTTGGTGCCCCACAGCAGAAGGAGAACCCAGTGAGGATGCCAAGGGTCTGTCGGAGGCGGACCACTGGAAAGGCCCCGCCCCAACCGTGGAAGAGAAGTCTAGGTGAGCTCAACATGTTAGCTCACCCTTCCAAAACCCTGTTCAGCCTCTATACACATTAACTTGTTCAGGCTAATTTAACTTTGATTTGACTACTTTTTGTCTTTCAGGGAGGAGGAATTTGACGAGTACTTTGAGGACATGTTTCTTTAAACATCCTGTCCTGGGATTTCTACTGGGATCCTGTCCTGGGATTCTAATGTACTAATAAATCAATGTTTTGACAAACCTGGGTTCTGTCAATAGGGTTATAATGTAGATGTCCAGACCATATGAATCAATGTTACTGAGTTCCTCAGATGCTGTAAGATAAAGAATTTTTAAGGTGAGTTAAGTTGTTTTTTCCAAGACATTCAGATGCGTGTCACACTGGGATTACATATTGGATTTAATCACCAGCAATTACTATTTCCTGAAGGAGTGTTTAAATACACAGTTCACACTTGATACTTGCCCATGCAGGTGTAAAGAGGAAGTCAGTCATAGTATCCAGTAGTAGTCCAGTAGCTATTGCTTTCATTGACGTTTCTCTGTGCCAAATGGCCTTCCGATCAATGTTTTACTACCACATTTAAAGTGTCTCTTCAAATCATGTTGGTTTTTCCTATTATGATACGGTTGGCCTGGTTCTGAGCGTCCCAAACATATGTTTGCATTGACTTAATTATCTCTTGCTTAATTATCTCTTAGCCTTGATTGAAACCTGTCCATTCTGAAAGTCCACCATATGTGTCCTAAAGTAAATGCAGTGTTCTATAAAACCAGTCCTGCAGGATGTATTGGATAACCTGGGATGTGAGGCTCAGGAAACTTGTCATGCAGACAGACATCACTCAAGGTGCTCCCTCAAAGTGCTTTGGTCTCAGCAGCATGCCAATCGGCTCATCTTCTTTTCCCAGAGCTAATCCAGCTTTGTAGAGTAAGTCCACATCCAAAAGTCATGAGGACTGTTACCTAAGGTTCTTCAAGTTTAACACGTTTCTTTACTGTAAACTAACAAATAATTTCATTTTAAAGGTGCTATAATGCGTAAAGTAAATCAAGTGTAAATAATGGAACAGGAATCCCTCTGACTTTGATCAAGGTCTTTATTTTGTTAACGTTACATCTTATGACACGTACATACAGTAGACTGTTTAATCAGACATCAAAATGTCAAATTCTAAGCTCTCTCAATGATAACTCGATAGAATTAGTAGACATCAATTGTGACCTTTAAATGTACGTGTGAAATAGATGAACTCATTTTCCCATACTTCTCTCCTACTGTATGGCTTATCCCATTTGTGGAGCCCTGATCCAAACTTTCTGCCCTGGAAGCTCAAGGAACAGAGATTCAGTGGAGCTATTGAAGATGCATTGTCTGTCAAAGCTACCCTTATTGGATTACTGCTCTTGATTTTCCGTCCGTTTAGTGAGAGGGCATGTGTTGCGTAAGTACACAAGTCAAACTTTGCCTGCCCTGCTTAGTTCTACTCAGGAATGTCACCCGTTACAGTAGAGCAAAAGCAGATGACTAGGCAGGATTTCTAAGCAGTATTATTATGGAAACATCAATGCAATACCACTAGATTAGTAATTTCACTTCCTTGCTGTTGCATAAGTAGATTTTATTTAGGTCCTGAAATAAGTCCAGAATGGTAAAACAAACAGAAGAGGGACTTAGGCCTGATGGAGACCACGTGTTTCGGCTCATTTCCACCAAGCAAACATATTGCCCTCACTCATAACAGATATGACTTTGGTAACCTGCTGCATCTACAGTAAGTAGGATATTTCAGGTTTAAAGTTGTGCAGATCTTGAAAGCTGGTTGACAATCAAACTCAATCCCAACAGTGTCTTATGATCGGGTAACTGAAGACCAACAATGACAGAGCATTTCCGAGGCTTGCCTCCCAATTTCAACCAAATGTTTTACATTTCAAATGTAGGTTTAATTTTTCATATAATTTACTATTTGATGAACTACATTTCTTTGGAACTTACACAGTATTTTTGTACTCCATTTTTGAAATACTATTGTATTGTAATTTATCATACATATACTGTGTGTTTAAATACAATGTGTATGTTACACTGTCAAGTTATTGACAAAATGTTGTATAGCTTAAAGTTGTGAACAACATTTACAATATATTTGGATGCTCAAATGTTACTTTGAACCATATCATCAGTTCATACAATCTAAGACTTAGAACAGACTCAGCTCCACTGTTAAAATACATGAAGTAGAAAATCGACAAACAATCAAAAAATATATACTTTGCATATTAACATAAATATACCCCACAAGGCTCAAAACAGTATACAAATGTTGAGCATTGCTACTATTTTAGCCCTCCGTAAAGTTAATTGTCACTTGCTAAAATATCAGGTTTGTTTGTTAGGATTGAGATATGGGTTAGGGATAGGATAAGGGGCTTGAGCTCTTACGGTACAGTTCATTAACAGGGTCTATTTTTTTCTACTTAATTTGTATTTGTGAGGAATCAGTTGATTCCTCATATGTGAACTTAAAATTCCTGAGATGAGTATTCAAATATTAACCAATAATTTGGTTCCCATAAAACAGCTCACTCAGAATTCTTTGCCCACTGAAATTTCAAAGTCATGTAGGGACCATCAGATCATGGATTTTTTTTCTCTATCCAAAGCATATCTAAATATATAGTATTCAAATACAGTATGCCACTTGGCTGGTGTTAAGTTGTTAAGATGCAATGTGTTTCATTAATTGGATTACGTTTTTTTATTTTTTATTATGTAGTTCCTATAGTTAGTTATCTGTGAAAGACATGCTCTACTTTAACTCTGTTGTCAACATACACACCAGCCGGTGGTTCACCTGTGATGAGTGTTCATCTATCAAGACTGGGAATCTGAGAATGAGGGGAAACGATCGAGCCGGTCCACTCCCGGACACAACTTCCTGCTGTCCCTTCACCGACTGCTTGCTGCCTCTAGGGATCCTCCGCCACACAGCCTTCTGGGGCATATTCCGGTGGGCTAGGCAATAGTGCAGGTCTTGGACTTTCCCCCCTCGGCCACTTCGGCTGTTTGAACAGCAAGGGAGACCACAGGGCAGCAAGCAGCGACAACACAGATTACAAGACAAATCAAACATGTTGATTGATTTAATAGTGAGACAGCAAGCGGCAAAATAAAGAGAGTTAGGACACTGCTTTAGTTTGTCTATTGCTTAATATCAGGTTTAGGTGGCTTAATGGTCTGATGGACTTCTGGGGCACAGTGACTGTATGCATGGCTACAGTATACTGTAGGCACTATGTGGTTATCTCACAGGAGATTGTATAAAATGATTTCTTTCAGGTAAAATATGTTCAAAATTGAACTTCAGTAAAAAAAAATGAAAGATGTCTTTTTGGGGCTGAGAATTGTATTTAATGTTTTACCTGGAGGTGACTCAATCTTCTTTTTCTCCTCCTCAATGGCCGCCAACTTGGCAGCATGGATGTCTGCCAGTTCTTTCCAGTTCCTTAGGTTTTCATTTAGCCCATCATACATGGGGGTGATCTCTACATGGAACCTTGAGAATTCCTGCACACAAGTAGGCCCCATTACTGCAAGCATTTACTTGCCCCTGACTGCCACAAGTCTGACAGTCTTTACAATGCAAACATTCCTGCAGAGGAGTTCGGCAGGCGCAAACTTGTCAATGGAAACCGTCTTTCCAGAACATTATAGAAAATAACATGTAAAAAAAATAACATGTAAAAAGTCATTAAGGGTTGTTGAACTGAAGAACCTCACTGAAGGTAAGATTTATGGTTAGCCGAAAATCTGCACAGTTACCTTATATACGAACGCGCAGACAAAGTTAATGAAACCGCACTGCATCTTTGGTAATTCTGCTGCACAGTTCCTGTCCATCATTGGCTGAGGAGAAATGAAAGACATGGGTCATATCAAATCAGAGAACTATAATAACTTAGTGATTACTCTATTAGGCAAAAAAAAAACAGGTGGCAATGCTACCGATAATGTACCAAAGTTAACAGAATTTTCTGTACTTTTGGAATGTAAAATGTATGACAATCTATTAGAACTTTGGTCATTTAAATATGAATAACCCTTTTTAAAGTATTCAAACAGAATTAATTATTGGCACACTAGAAAGACATTAACTAAAAAGGCTGTGAATAAACGTTAATGTTTTTATCAGCTTGATCTCACACAAAACATATAAATCTAACCTTTAATTTAATAAAACATTTTAAAAAAAAGATTATAATTAAGAAATTATTTTATAAGACTAAAATTAGAATTAGGGGTGCCAGTAATTGTTACCCATTTTTTTTATAAAATAATTTCTTGATGACGATTTGTTTTCATTCTTTTACAACCCCAATAAAGAAACATAAGTTTTTCTCACAATGGGTTGCTGATCAAGAACAGTCCTTTCCAAGTCACCTTGCTCCCAGAACTCAGCTGCTACCATGAGAGCCACCTAAGATATAAATTCACAGAAAAAAAAAAACATCAGGACTAATGAAAACCTAAAAAATCTAAATAGTTCGGAGAGAATGTTTTTCCATGGTGGATGGGCCTACCTTGCTCTGGACCTCCCATGGTTTGGTGATGGCAGACAAGTCACAACCTGTCATCATCATGGCCCTGATACAAGTATTGTTTGAGGAAATATTCCAACATCATGCAAGAATCATAATATTACACAAGCAACAGAAAACCATGACAAGTGGACATCTGCCTCAACTTGCCTTTACAATCATGTAGCAAATCCTGTGGTTGTAAACAAAAGAGCATTCCTACTTACATGATGATTTCCTTCCTGATGGCGTTGTTGGAAATATGTTCAACTTTCTCCTTCTCAGTTTCCATTGGCTCAGTGGCATTGACAATGTTCTGAAACATTGTTCTTTTTCTGGGGATCAGACCAATGGTCCAGTTAGGTTCAAATTAGGGCACTGCCACACACACAAAAATGGTGATTCATCAAAAAAAATATATCCAAGATAATAAGTATTGTAAAAACCCACTTGAAGTACAAGGCCAGATCTGTGGCAATGATGCAGACGTCAAACAAATGTTGTACAGTCTCAAACTGCCGCTTCTGGAGATTCACAAAGATGTTCAGGCTCTGAAGAGGGAGAAAAGAAGTACATTTTAACTCCCACAATCAGCCAAATGGATTGAAGCAATGGGGAATAAGGAATGGTTTTGCCCACAGTAACAGGAATCAAAGTCTCTAACCTCCTCGCCCATAAGAGTCTTGCTGTACTCCAGATGGTGTCTCTCCATAATAGAGGAACCATGCAGTTTGGCTAAAGGCGAACCACTCCTGCAATCAAAGTGGCATAACAACACAATCAGAGGTGTAATAACACAATCAGAAGTGTAACAACACAATCAGAGAGGTGTGGCAACACAGATGTAACAACACAATCAGAGAGGTATAAAAATCTGAGGGGGGTAACAACACAATCCGAGGGGCGTAAAAACACAGAGGCATAACAACACAATCAGAGGGGGTGTAACAAAATCAGAGGGGCATAACAAAATCTGAGAGATATAACAACACAATCAGAGGGGTGTAACAAAATCAGAGGGGCATAGCTACACAATCAGAGAGGTGTAACAAAGTCATGAAGGGGTAACAACACAATCAGAGAGGTAACAACACAATCACGAAGGGGTAACAGCACATGATTAGACCCCAAACAACCCATTTCTAACCACTGACAGAACACTAAACATTAATGATTTGGGGATTGCGGTGAGTGCTTTCTAGGTAAAATGAAAGACTCTAACTTTGTCTGGTATAAGTTGTTGGTCCCTCTGTGGTCGATATCGTGGCAGAATGCAGCAGCCACCATGGCAAAGGCATCCAGGTCAGAGTAATATTTTCTCAACTTGCCAGTCTATGGAACAAAGGTCTCATCCGTTATCAAACAAAATGTGGGTGTTGATTGAAGGTTTCATATCAAAGACAACTGGCCTGTTGTCTAAATTGGCCCATCTCCCTGAACTAGAATACTGGGCAGCATCCATGTTTCTCTAAACCATCCGTAATGTTTATTGCTTACTTCATGCATTTTGTATAATCTGTGCTTAGCCATGTGGGTATCAATTGATAGGAGTGGTAGAGGCAGTGATGGGTTTCACCTGTAGAAGACAGAACATGGTCTGGCCCACGTTGAAGCCATGTCTCCAGTTGTGGTAGGTAATGTCACGGTAACCTTTCCGGACAGTGTACATCCATCGGGTCAAAGTCTGATTATACATGAGAATAGGGAACAATATCACATAGGGGACATTTGACCAATTATCTGTAAGACCAAAACAGGACTTGACCTGGTGTTACACTCAACACAACAAAATAGATACAGAAAGAGACAAACTTAATTACAGAAGCATTTTTTTTGTAACATATTGTAAAAATTGGATTTCCAACATATACAAATTGAAAAAGTAAACCATCTTTGGCGAGATGGAACATTAAATCTGAAATGGATCCTACACAGTTGACCCTGACTCAAATTTTGGAGAACCAATACCAGCAGTCCAATGGAACGCAGCAGTCTTCGAGCTTGACAGCCTGGACAAACTCATGTTTGAAAAGCATGAAAGCAAATGGGAGATTTGGTAAAGCTATTCTCCTACTTTCAGGGCTATACAGTGGCTAGCCACACTTCCAACTTTGTTGCACCAGGTTATCTCATGGGTACTACTTTCAATACTAGAGGCTGACATCAACCAAAACCTCTGAAGCGTCCTTTTAATGTATTGACTCATGTAGAGTATGTTGCATTCATTCTGGGCACATGCACTGTGTAATGCTGGGGTTACATAAAAATAGAGGAAATACAATGATAAACATAACTATTTTACCTCAGCGGGCACTTTGAACTTCTCCACCACGTTCAGCTCAAAGAAGCAGCGAATTCCACACATGATGAGGCCATGCTCTGTCACAGGGAAGTCACTGAAGGAGAATTTCAGTAGTTCCACCGACTCGGCAGTAGGGCAATTTGATCGCTATACAAGGGCAAAGAAAGAAATCCCATATATTTATTGATTTAAGTACTGGTTTCAAAATGGCCTTATTACAGTATTAGTAGCCTTCTCGTTACCCGATCTACATTTGGTATCATGTCATTGTTCAAGTTGATTAATTACACGCTACTCTGTGCACATTATCAATGTACTATGGTCCTACCAAGAGTTTGTACATCTCCTTCTGGTCACAGTCCTCTGGATCAGCATCAAACTTCTCCTTTGTGTTCTGTGGAAAGAGAAAACCATATTAAACCTCTGTGAATTTCCACTGTCTATAAGACTTGGGGTCCAAAATATCTCAGGTCTCACCAGTATGCTTTGCATTTCTGTATTTGTGCATCTGGTCTGGCACATTAGCATCTCCTGAGCGATATCCTTTCTCCACTCCATCCTGTTCAGTTTGTCATACGTGTCGCAGATTAACACCGACCATCCCAGGAACTGGGTGAGGGCCTAGAACATTGCAGACAGGTTTTTACAATCTTCTAACATCTGCCCTATGACAGAAATAAACAGTGGTTTAAAAAAAGTGGTTGATGTGACTAATAGAGACAGAAAGAGGAAGGGCTATGCACTCACCTCAGTGATTTGTTCGTCATGTTCATCAAATGGCTTTCCATCTTTCCTGTTGTAAAAAGTGGCAATACCCACGATTTCTTCCTTTTTGTTGACAATGGGAAGGGACAAAACATTCTTGATGACAAAGCCTGTATCGTCGATAGCTTCTTTCTGAAAGACCAAACAGAATGAAGTTGATCAATAAAATATTAAAGAATGTATGCAGCATTTTAGAAATACAAAAGCAAATAGCACAAAGGTCTCAATATATTCTAGGCAGAGGCTGTGGATTGGTAGATAAAGAACTCTGTTCTGTTAAAAGGATTTGGTTGTTTTTTTGTGCTCCAGTAACGTTATAATCATCATATTATCATCCTATAGTAAATACCATCCATCCAATTGAAGCCCTCAGTCCTCACCTGGAAGGTGAAGTAATCATCAGCGGCAACATTCATCATGTTACAAATCTGAAGGGGAGGAAAAATACATTTCATTCAAATGACATTAAAAGTCTTTAATGTGCAGTAGGCCCTGCGTGTTTGAGGGTAGCATACAGTCAGTGTTGACGAATCACATCAACTTACGAAGCCGTTTTCAGACACGTAGGTCGGGAGCCCACTGATGAGGGCCCAGTGGTCCGCCGGAGGACCCCTGCAAGGAGTAAGACAGAGGCCGGTGGGTTTTGGTACTTGGGATACTTTCTTGTTTATCTTGACGGGAAAGTAATGAGGGATTTGAGACAACAAGCCACGGATACTTACGGAATGACTTTGATTTCCTCTTTGGGTCCTTCTAAGAGATAGTCAATGATCTTGTAAAAGATGACTTCCTGCAGGTGTGTAAAACAACTTTCACTGGAGGTGACTGTGGCAGAAAAGCACAGCAGAATGCTTGGTGAAAATCATACATAAGGAAAATGGTTGCTTACCCTTCCGTCAGGGGTCTTTGGGCCCTTGTATGGCTCTACATCTCCCAGTTTGACTGGCCACTCATCATAGAACTCCTGCATGAAGAGAGAGAAGAAATCTATTAGGGCAACAAAAGGGAGTAGGCATTCTGGGGCAACCACAGAGGGAGCAGATTCAAAATGGTTCCCATATTAAAACTTAGCATATTATGCAATAACAAACCTTCTCTTTGGTCATGTCCAGCAGTCCCACAGAGTATCTTTCACAGTTGAGGTAGGTTCTCACAGTGTACAGAGCTTTGTGGAACTGTCTCTCAATGTCTGTCAGCTCCTCAAATACTTTGCTGGCAGACCATAGAAGGACCTATTGAAACACAAATTATATACCGTATACTTGTTCTTTATATAGTGTATTAGTGTTTGAGTCAGGCGTAACAATACTTTACAGGGCTCATTATTTAATACAATGATATACTATGCTGATCACTGACTTATTATTGATATTATACCACTCAATCTTATTTCATACTTAATAGCTATTTATTATTAATAGCTTAATTGCTATTTATTATTAAAGACAATCTTTGGCCATTCATAATATCATAACTAAATCACAAGCTGTTCAAAGGGGAGGCTAATAAAAAATCAGCTTCGAAATCCCACACCAAGTTAACTGGTGTGTTAAATTGTTGTGATTCACTGGGTAGTAAACTGTAAAGCAAATTCTCAACAATGAACACCAAGGAACTTTAAAAGAAACTAAGAAATAAAGTTGTGAAAATAGATAGACCAGGTTGGGTGTAAAAAGATGTTCAAAAGCCTTGAATATCCCTTGGGGCATGGTGAAGGTTAATAAGCTGCATTTGTATGGCACCACCAAGACCTGCCTAGATAAGGCTGTTCCTCAAAACTGGATGACAGAGTGAGTAGGAAACTGATCAGAAAGGGTACCAAGAGGCTCATTACTTGGACAGAGCTACAAGCTTTTATAGCAAAGAATGGTCATGTGACAACAATATTTCAAACACACCACAAATCTGGCCTGTACGATAGGGTGCCAAGAAATAAGCCAGTACTCAAGAAAGCCCACCTTGAATCCTGTCTGAAATATGCCACAAAAACAAACATTTTCTGGCCTAATTCAATTTAATTTCTGGGCATAAATGCTAATGGTTTACATTTGATGTAAACCCAATACCGCACATAACCCAAAAAACATCATCCCTGCTTTTAGGCATGGTGTTGGCAGCATCAGGCTATGGGGATGTTTCTTATCGCCAGAGACTGGGGAACTTGCCAGGACATAAGGAAAAATGAATGGAGCCATGTACAGCAAAGTCCTTAAGGAAAACCTGCTGCCTTCTGCGAGAAAGCTAAAACTGGGATGGAAGTTCACCTTTCATTCAGCATGACAACGATGCAAGGCACACAGGCAAACCTACCGCGGAGTAGCAAAGGAATAAAAACGTAAATGGACCTAAACACAATCCAAAATTTGTAGCGTGATTTGAAGATTGCTTTCAATCAATGTTTCACAAGACAGGACAGTTTAAACAGAACTGTTATGAAGCATAGTCTAATATTCACAAATGTGTGCAAAGTTGGTGGAAACATTTTTGTATTTTTAATATTATATTTTATTTCACAATGAACAGAAAATACCCTTGAAAGTGTGGAGTATAGTGTATAAATATTAAAAATCTTATTTTAAATCTACTCTGATGTCCTAAAACTGAATATGTGAAAAGGTTCAAGAACCTTTTCTATTGGAATTATAACTTAATTCACCTAAAAAACACAGACTTGAGGGGTTGCTGGGCTTTCAAATGGTAAATAATGGATTTCACTGTTTTTGTACCTGACTCCTTCTGGATTCCACGTTGAACATGTAAAGAGTGTGCTGCTGCAGGGCAATGACCTGTGCAAAGACCATGTACTTGTTCCAGAGCTGAAAGCAAAATCCAACAGACATTTATCTGATTTGACTTACTGACATTATTCAGCACTCACACAATGCTCACATTGACTATCCAGTATTGCCTCCTCTCACAATCAAGAGCAGTGGTTGTTGGCCTATCTACAGAGGGTACGTAAAAGACTTGTGAGATCACAGGCCTCCTGGTAAAAAAATTATCAGTGGTACAGTAACTGTAAAAGGTACAGTGAACCACTGGTTTAAAGAGTCAATAACGGTTTTGAGGCAGCATCAGTGCGGCACATGAATATTGAGAATGTATAGGGCATGTAAGGTATCTGTCGTGTTCCATGTGATTTACTGTGCTGTTATGCATTTACTGTGCTGTTATGCATTTACTGTGCTGTTATGTATTTACTGTGCTGTTATGCATTTACTGTGCTGTTATGCATTTACTGTGCTGTTATGCATTTACTGTGCTGTTATGTATTTGTATATTTTTCTAAGTTATTCCCATAATGACTAATACTGAGAAACATTTCTACAACTGGCATTTTGCTTTTAAGGTCAAGACTTACATCCTCGTCAGCTTTTGTGAATTCTTCGGCCCCAATTTTGTTTAGTGCCATGCAAACACCAATGGGTTCTTTTTCAGCCACTAATGGGAATGATAGCAGGTTTTTGGTTTTGTATCCTGTCTGCTTGTCAACAAAGTCACTGAAGCGGTTATTCTGGAGGTGAAAAAATAAAGTATTGGATTAAGACTCTAGCACTTTGGTCTTGTGCTAGGAGAATACACCATAAAAAGACATTCGGAT
Source organism: Esox masquinongy (assembly GCA_016801175.1). NCBI lineage: Eukaryota > Metazoa > Chordata > Actinopteri > Esociformes > Esocidae > Esox > Esox masquinongy. The sequence continues at coordinate 58,256 of JACXGI010000731.1, read as the reverse complement.
TACAATAACAGTTACTAGCCTAAAAACAACCTCTGCCATGATTTCTGCGGCCTGCATTTTATGGATGCCATGTAAATGTCACAATTCCATTACCATGCACAAGAGTAATCAGGCTAATCTCTAGCTAACTGGGGACATATATGACTGACATGAACTTTAACTGACATTAAAATCATTTTATTCTACAAACTAAGTGGTCAATATTAACATTTTGAATGATTTCTAATTCATGTAATTAGATTTGGCAAAGTGAATTGACTATCGACTCTTTCAGAAAAGGAGTTGATCAGACGTTAGGACTAAGTTAAATAATCAAAGCTAGGCAACGTTGGGCGCTACCTTCAAGAAATCCATGGCAGAGAATGTAAAATTGCAGACACAGATAACAATCAATCAATAAGTCAAGATAAATGGTTGTATCAATAATATTCGATGTACTTAATTACCTTCTCAAATTTGAAACGATTTCATTAAATTGACCGTCTTTATACAGCCAACAAGAACATATATGCTTAAAATATAATGTTGCCTGGATAAGAGTGTCTGATAATTGTTAATACGGCTCACGTACCCATTTAACGCGCGTTTAGGCGCTTGGACACATGCTGACAGCACTCACCTTCGTAACATCCGGAACGTTTTGCATCTTTTTTGAGTGCGCTGTCCATCCAACAACACCCATATCAGTTGGAAAAACAATCTCAGTATTGGGGTTGACCAGGTTATCCTCATATTTGGACGTAGGAGTGATATTAAAGAGCAACGTTGCAAGCTCGGGTATTCCGTTTCTAGATCTGCACACAAAGTAACTGCATCGGTCTGCGTTCAAAATCATGCAAACTCTCTGCAGGACCTTGTGGATCGCTTTTTCCACAGTCGTTGTCGAGTGCATTTCTTTGACCAAGTCAAAGATGATGCTGGCCTCTTGAATTAGGGAGACATCTTTGAACGAGGTCGGATCTTTGATCTCGAGGTTTTCTGTAAACGCTGTAGAGATCACTTCTGGGAGCACCTTTTTGTCAAAATACTCTTTGGCGAACTGAGGATTGTTCTCCAGGTACTTCTCCACACTATCCTTGTCTACCATTTTGAATTGTTCGCGTTTTTCTCCCTCTTACAAATGCATCACCCGGGAAAAATCAAAAGGGAAGAGTAAACGGTGGGTAGTTAATGGCCTCAGTTTGCGCCGAGGTGCATACTCTGCCGTGGTGCCGGACAAATCACCAAAATGTCCTGTACTTCTTTACAAACTGACAGACTGCAGTGGCTTAGAGGCTGAAAGGATCAAAGCAGCCGCTAATTAATGTGACGTCATTACATTAAAGCCCTAAGCTTTCTTAACCTGCAAATCCCAACGCAGATCATTTTATATTGGACAATCCAGTCCCAGACAAGTGAGGCAAATTGTTGAAAGTTGTTCCTACTGTTGATGTGGTAGAGAAATCTCATTTTAACAATAGACCCACAAAATACAAATTGTTTGACTGTTGACCTTGAAAAACAATGCTTCAGTTCCCCACTGAGGTTTCAGTGGGGAACTGTAGACATTTGAGAAAGTTTCAAAGTAGACATTTGAGAAAGTTTGGTGGAAGGGCCATGCAAGTAAAGTTTTGCCAGACACAGAACTCTTCCAGTGATTTCTGTGCACATCATACACTTGGCTATATTTACAGTCAAAGTGAAATTAAAAAAGGAGCACAATTTTAACAGTTCCCTTTGTAATGTTTGGTTCATTTTTGTCTCGTGACGGTTCCGGTGTGATAAGCATACTGCAAAAGACACCTGGCAGAAGTGTTTTTATGGATACACATGAACAAAACTTTGATAAACATGCTGCATTAATTATCAGTGTAAAGAGAACTATTTAATGATATCTTATTCATCTTTATTTTACTATACTCATTTTTGAAGCCTTGCCAAATGAAAAGGTTTCTGAGTATGATGGTCTCAGTGTTGCCTTATAACACTGTCTGGTAAAGCAGGACAGGCACTGCAGCTCTGTCTATTTTCACAAGTGGGATTAAGAATAGCTCATGATGTGCTTACGGGGTACAAAGGGTCTTTCTCCCAGCCAAGACAGTAAGGCACTGAATCAAAGTCAGACAGCAGGCCAATAAAAGCCCTGCCTCACTGGGACTTGGCAGTGTAAATCCCAGATTAAGTAAAAGTGATTAGTGGGATGTCCTCCCTAAACAGAAAGAGATAGGGACTGGCCCATGGAATGGATTAGTCCCATGGACACCCTATCTAGCAGGTTATCTATGGAGAAAGCCATGAGGTTCTAACGTGGCTGGCAGCCACATGAGAAAACAACAATGGTATGATGATGAGGGAGAATGAAGGGCAAACAGCAAACACTCTGTGGCAGCAGACAGTCAGACTGGACACCTAATGTCTGCTGTCATTATGGACTGGATGTGTTCAAGAAACAATCCCATCCCTGACTGACGTAGCGTGTGAACCAGCCAGTTTATCTGTTCTTATCGGTCCCCAGCCTCCAGGTGGAAAAACAAGCAGCACTGTGTCAAGAAAAGGTGTCCCGTGACCAGCAACATAACACGGGGGTGCCCCGCCACACCAGCCAGACAATCTGCGTCAATGTAGAACACGTGGAGGACTCCCTCCAGCACCATCTGCTAGCTGCAGTATAGTACGTCATAGGGCTGCAAAGCTACGTAGGAGTGTGAAGGGGCGGAGTTTTGTGCAATTAATCCACTCTCCCCTATCATCACATTCCGACATAGTAGATCCCTGAAGTGATGCCGATTGGCCCAAATGGTTGTGATTGCTTTTAAACAAGCTTTGCAGGTGACTGTAACCAACCTGATGGTTTGTAGTGTAGTGTACCTAAATAATGGATACTGGAGTGTACTTAAATAATGTTACAAAATACCTCATAATGTTACAAAATACCTTACTATGTTACCAAACATTCTCAGTGTATTTTGCCCCAATACTATAATTTTACAGCAAATATTAGCAAAGAACACTTCATGGCAAATATTAGATAAAAGTGAAGACTTTTTCCTGACTAGCACTGGACCTGACATTCAGGTAACACATTAGGTTCTCTGCAATTAGTCGTGCCAAGTTACACACCATGTACGGCTTTTCTATGTTCTTGGCAGTTTTGAATAAGGTTTTGTGGCACAAAAATTGCACACATCTCAATTTAATGTTCCAGTTTTATAACACTTTACAATAAGGCTAGTAGGTATAATGCTTTATAAGGTGTGTGAGCATAATAGGAGCGTTTGGCTCATGGAATGTGCTGGAATGGTATCAGGCTTTCTCTGTTCCAAGTTCCAAATGATGAGTTGAGATTTCAGTTAAAACACAAACAGACCCCTTCACAGTAATCACATCAGCATTGATTGAGTGGTGTGAATCCAAGAGGATCTGGACTTTGGGTTAAACTACAAGTGTTTTTTCTCTTTTATATTGATTGCATTGCCAACTCAAAGTCAATGTTTTTTTCCTACACAGGCTGTCCTATTTAGGGATAACAACCTTTAGAGATTTGACATTGAGCAGTGAAATATGTAATATAATTATGTGACATTGTTTTCCAGTGGGGAAAAACATAGTGGAGCTGTTTCAGAGGGAATAGCATGTGGAAACATGCCTTTTAAAAGTCTGGACATGGACATTTACACTGGGCTCTCGTACAGGTAGAGCAAAACATGTCATGGTCAGAGATTGATGTTAGCCATGTATAGTAATCCAGATGTGCTCTTGGCTTTAACCACAACAGCTCTTTCATAAAGCAGGAAAAACAGTATCTTGGGAGTGGGGTCAAAGGCACACAACACATCGGAAAGAAAACAAGCATTGGATGGAGTTACATAAATTGTTTTCCCAATTGTAGGGAGGTGCTTGGTTGGGGGCTGTCTCAAATCAGAATTTCATCTTGCGCAACACAAACTATAAAAACCCTGTTTGGAGAGAAACAGCACCTTTTGAAACACTTCAGAATATTTTTTGAACTAGGTATGTATTTCTTGGGAAGGGATAGTTTGGGTTTACATGTACGCCTTAGTTTTTCCAGAAGATTGTTTTTTGAAACCACTTCATCTTTTTGATATAGTTTGCATCTATTCAGAGGGAAGTTGTAATGGAGTGGCATATGACTCTTCTGCTGACGGGATGCACTGCTGGTATGTTGCAATACTCTCTGACTGGCCTGTCTTCCACAGATCCATCAACAAGGCGACATGCTGAGAATTTGTGTGGCTCTCTTTGTCCTGGCTACGTGCTGGGCACAGGACTGTCAGGTTGCAAACATTCCTGTCATGCAGAACTTCGAGAAGAGTCGGGTGAGAACACAATTTCGGTTTCATATCACATTCCATACATACGTGGCTTTGGAATGTTCCGTTTTGTGCATTGGAATGCCATTGTATAGTATAGGGCGATGGACAGAGCTCTCATTTTATTTTGCAGTTTGCTGGAAAATGGTATGCTGTTGCCAAAAAAGATCCTGTTGGTCTATTCCTCCTGGACAACGTTGCTGCTACCTATGTAGTCGATGAAAGTGGCAAAATGACAGCAAATGCTTATGGCAGAGTTATCATCCTAAAGTGAGTTTTGTTCTCAAAGCTCAACTTGATCATGCATTCCCTTCCACCGAATTTACACATTTACCAACATTTACCCCCCCCCCTCCTCTCTTTAGCAACTGGGAAATGTGTGCCAACATGTTTGCCACTTTTGAGGACACTCCAGACCCTGCCAAGTTCAAGATGACATACTGGGGCGCTGCTTCATACCTTCAGTCTGGAAGTAAGAAAGACAACATACTATAAAACCAAGACTGAAATAGCTTGTCCTGCAGAATATACAGCACAACCTGTTGATCGCCGGACTACTCATTTGTACATAATGGCATGCATTTGATTCAATCTAGCAACTGCTTTTTTCCCTCGATATAGACGATGAACACTGGGTCATTGACACAGACTACGACAACTATGCCATCCACTATTCCTGCAGAGAGATTGACATGGACGGTACTTGCCTGGATGGGTACTCTTTCATCTTCTCCCGTCACCCCACCGGCCTGAGGCCCGAGGACCAGAAAATAGTGACAGACAAGAAAAAGGAGATCTGCCTCCTGGGCAAATACAGACGTGTTCCACACACTGGTAAGAATTTTTATTCATTTATTTAGAAATGAAAAGTAATACTTTAATAAAAAACATGATTAAAAGCAACTTTTGATCAAATATTTTGAAGTGTATATGAACTTTAACATAATCCCAATGTAATTTCTAAGATCATTGTACCCAGTATGTGTGAACATGTTTTATTAACCCATTGCAGGTTTCTGTGAAAGCAGCTGATCTGGAACTACCCAGAGGGACAATTGTTCATAGGGTGAAGAATTCCACATAGCAAAATTTCTGTAAATATATACCATGACCTACAACACACCAACCATCACTGTCCAGCCCTTCCAGCAGTTGGGGCACTTTGCTGTTAAGGGAACCAAAGCAAATGATGTCTATATATCTGAATGTATTAGAGTATTGGATACTTCACTGATTGTCATTATATGTTGTCTTCAACCACTTTTTGAAATAAACTCATTATACTACTTTAGTTCCTATTAGTGACAATGGTTTCTGTCGTACTTTTTGCTCTCATGAGGTTTGCTTACCATTTATTTAAAGGCATTGTCCCACATCGTTTCCACTCAACTATGACAGATTTCTCATGTTCATACAACAATGGCTTTCATCTTTATTGCACATTTTTGTACAGCGTATAACAAAGACAGCTTGGATCCATCGCAACACACCCAATGGTCTGAAAAAGGTAACTTACGACAACAACCTGTTGCAAATAAATGAAAGTGTGGCATCATCCTGACAGTGACTCATAACACACTGCTTGGGTCCAATAATTATTCTGAAGCAGCACCCTTAGAGCAGAGTCTCTGTTGTCACAGTCCTTGAATTTAGACACCTTAACCTCTTTTCCCCTATCCAGAGAAGCCGTGCTAATCCTGGGTCTTAAATAGTTTAAGGCAAAGACTTACTCATGCAATCTCAGTCAAGCTTTAGATCTGTTGTGTAGGCGGAAGTGAGACTTATGCTCACATTCACCATTGGCTATTTACCATGCAAAGGGTGGCAGTTTTTTCTCTCTAAAAATCAAAACATTTCTATGTAACAATTAAGTAACTTTCTGTGATAGCTTCCTATTAAAACGGTCAAACAGCAATATTTATTAACAACAAAACATACCCAAGCAGGATTTTTGCTAGAATTGTCTGAGTGGTCTGGGGGGGGGGTCACTTTAAGTGAGGATCAATCCACATCTGTTTCATACTTTAAAAGCTGCCAATGCAAAACATAAAAGGTTACATCTCGTTTACGTTTATACATTTTACAACTGAAAACAAACGAACGATCTGTGAACAGCTGAATCTTGATGGAATCATGTTTAGGTAGCTGCATTTCAAACAAAACCAAAAATTACATTCCATAAAGAAAATGTATACACTCACCCTTTACAGAAAGACTACATTTATTATTTTTAATCAAACAGTCACTCATTTATTTTAAAATAAACCTCTGGTAAATAAACAGGATTTTACAGTAGATTTCACTTAAAAAACACATCACAAAATAAAGCATTGGTAATATATAAGAGCATAAAAACAAACAAAAATTCTTCTTGTATAATTATATATATACAAAAAAAAATGTATATCCTAAAGCCATAAGCAAGACAGACACTGGACAGAGGTACTCGCTTGTTAATTCCTTACAGGCTGTTTAAGCAAAACAGTAGTCAAGGTGGGCCAGCAGTTCTCTGTGCTGACTGGTGGTGTAAAGGGCTCTGCACTTCGGACATTCCAAGAAACTCTCGTCCAGGAGATTTTTTGAGGAGGACATGGGGATGGGTTCCTCAATGGACAGCTTCTGAAACTCCAGCTTGTTATAAGAACTTGGCTCAGAGAAACGAGACTGTTTCTGAAATTCAAAAACAATACACAGAAAGTAGGACTATCAGAAAATGTCTATTTACTTGCAGGATTTGTTTAGATTAATAGCAAAGTCCTGAGTTGTTTTAAAAGTTATCTGCAATTGAATGTCTTTCACATGAAACAACATTAACATTTTGATTTTAAAGTAAACACTCTAAAGTAATTGTTGGCAAAATGTAGTAAATTGAAAAGGGAATGGCCGCGCATCCTTCACTGTGTACCACTGTGTATCAAGTAGATACTACAAATTCATTTCCCCATGAAACAGATTTACATCAAAATGGTTGGCATGCAAATGTTGCAGTGCTGTTTTTCTGGTATAACTTGAGAATTATCATTCCTGACTTTATTTTTTGTGCCCCCTCCAACATCTTACATCCTTTCAGACGATAAAAAACATACATAGTTAGATAAAAGCCCCAAAAAACCCCCAACATTCTCAACCACAAATCCACTGGCGAGTTCTGACAGACAAATGAACTATATCACCGTTAGACACATGATAACCAATACTTCAGAATTTTTCACCACTTGAATTTAAAGCCCTCAGGGGCAATTATTTTTCCTTTGAAATACAGAGCACATTGCGGTATTGTCTTAAAGGGAAACTCAGTTTTTACCTTGAAAAATATTAAGAATGACTTTCAAAAAGTGCTTTTGCTGATCATTTTTGTCAAACACACGGTTAGGGCCAATAATAATCATAATATATTGTGAATAATGAATCTGGTGGTTTAAGTCCTGACATCCTGAAAGCTGTGGTAAGAAGGTCAGGATGTGTCCTCCATCCTAGGCACCCAACCCACCTCAAGGATTTGCTAGCGTGCAACATTTGACGCAGCCCTATCTGACATCCCACCCATCCACCCTGGACACTGATACAGGGTCCTCAGGATCGATTATCATGCTGCGACCAGGATGCAACTGTACAGTGAGGCACAGACTGCAACCAATGCGCCACTTAGGGGCCGAATTGGCCCAGAGTTGCTCATCTGAAGATATTTAGGATTTTCACGCAACATTTGAAAACCACAACTGTCAAAACAATTGAAGCATGAATCAACGTTTCAAAAAAGCTTACTTGATGACTGGATTCCAGTTTTGTGATTTGGTCCTGAGCTTTGCGCAGCTCTTTTAGGACCTTGTGCAACTGATGCTGTAAACTCTGTCGATCAAGCTTCTCGTTCTCAAAGTCTTTAGCAGACAGCTGGATCTAGGGAAATTAGACAAAAGCTAATTAAGAGAAGACTGGGGAGTTCTTGGATGTTATTATTTCAGGTACTGAAGTGGGTTTCCATGTAGTAAGCATAGGTTTTTGGCCAATACATACCTGCTGCTCAAGAACAGCAACTCTCCTCTGCTCCTCATTTTGGTTCAACAAAGATTTCTGGAGTAAATTCACCTTTGAAGAGAAAGATTATATTTCTTGGCGGGTTTTGGATGCCAATCTGCAAATAATGCTATTTGTACTATTGATAGAACAGAAGTGTAAAGTGGACACAGATGGAAAATAGAAGCACAGATGGAAAATGGGCAGATTCTAACCCTTTTACCAGGGGATGTACAGTACCTTTGTAAAGGTATTCAACATCCTTTTGCTACATGTTATTACAATGCAATGTGGAATTGAAGGTGAACACAGGTCACATGGTCACCACATTAATATTGCCAAGTCTTGGTTTAGAAACCTTGTCTAAATGTCTCAGATCACCACCAGTCACAATAAAAACATTTCATTTGTTTGCAAGGTGAAACTTTTTGTTCAGCTGGAAAGAGATTTCAGTGCACCCTTAAAATGCATGATCATTGGTTAGCTATCTACCCTAAACACTCTGCAATGAAAAAGTGGGAAAATAATCTTAAAATCTTTAAAAAAAAAAAAAAAAATTCTAAAACTAATAACCCCTGAGCCAACACACGTTAGAAAACCCTTTGGCAGCAATTAAGGTTACTGTCTTTAAGAGCTTTGGACACCTAGACTGTACAATATTTGCCCATCGTTCATTTCAAAACTCCTCAAACTGTGTCAATTTGTCGATCATTGCTAGATAGCCATTTTCAAGTCCTGCCATTGTTTCTGTAACTAAGCCAAAACTGTAACTAGGCCACTCAGAAACATTTAATGTCATCTTGGTAACAAGCTCCAGCGTAGAGGTTTCTGTTCTGCTGAGAGATTCATTTATCATCCAGTGTCTGAACAAGGTTTTCATTTAGGATTTTGCAGCTCAATTCAGTTTCTGTATACCCTAAAGAACTCCCTAGGGCCTATCCAGGCACAAGCCATTACATGATGCAGCCACCGCCGTCAACGTATGAAGGGTGGTGCTCAGTGTTGGATGGCATTTGGCCCAAACGTGTTTTGGAGTCATTACAGAATGAATTCCTCTCTGCAGTGTTAATGTTCTTGATGCAAACATGTTTTGAAAATGTTTCTTTCTGTACAGACTTGCTTCTTTTTAACTCTGTCATTTAGGTTAGTATTCTGGAGTACCTACAATTTTGCTAATCCATCCTTAGTTCTCTCCTATCACGGCTATTAAACCATAACCATAACATTTCAGTGGGTCCTGGGGTAAAACCCCTTAGCGGTTTGCCATCTTTACAGTTTTTTTATGTGCAAGTAATTTAACAGATGCCGGTGGCCTAGGTCGCTCTTCCACCACTTTACTGTCCAAAAAAAGCATAAAATGCCTGACAACATATCACCTCAAAGCTGCATAACAGACAGCACACCTGGACCACATCTCCCGTATGCCAGTACCTGCCCCAACAGTTCAGCGGACCTCTTCCTCTCCTCCTCCAGCCTGGCATCCATGCTTTCCAGCTCGGACCTCAACCTGGCCGCATGGTCCGCCGAGCACTTCCTCTCCTGGCTGACTGACTGCCTGCTGCTGAGGCGTTCAGCCTGGAGCTGTTCACGGAGCTCTACCCCCTCCCTGCAGCGCTCTTCATACCTCTTCTGGAGCTCCGCCAGCTCCCCCTGGGCCCGCGCCACCGCATCTCTCTGGGCCGCCAGGTTCCTCTCGGCCTGCAGTAGCAGCTGCTGGTTGTCTTTGTCCTGCAGCTGGTGCGAACACTTCTCTGGTACAGTGGGAGATTAACTAGGGTTACATCGTTATATGATCCTTCATGCAACATGTATGAAAAGGTAACCTGGAAATACTGTTAGTGAAGTTCACTTTGCTTCACCATTGGAATAGTTAATCAGCGCTTATTGAAAGGAGTGAATAGCTAGTTGATCTATTTTATTTTGGCAAGTAATCGTGCAGGCTAAAAAAAAGTTGGCCTAGAGCAGTGTTTCCCAACTCCAGTCCTTGAATACCTCCAAACGTACAAATTGTTTCTGATGCCCTGGAGAAGCTCACCCTGACTCAACTTGTCAACGACTTGTCAAGCCTTCAAATGAGCTGAATCAGGCGGGTTTGTTCTGGGCTACAACAAAGACATGCTGCTGTTGGGGAGGGGAGGGGGGGCTCAAAAACTGAAGTTGCTGAAGAACTGGCCTAGACTATAATTACTTTAACCACATGGGAAAAATATGTCTAGTGTGAAAACAGCCATTATAATGCAGAAAACATTTTGGGATGTGCTGATTTTTTTTGTGGTTCATTTAGTCGCAACAGCAAACGATGCCAAATCCCACACTGCCCCAAAGGCTCCAAGCCCCCGTTCTCCTACCGTCTGAATTGCCTTCTTTGTGTTGTTGTCGGTTGGCTTGATTTAGCTGCTGCTCCATCTCCAGGGTCCTGGCCAGGACTGCCTTTACATAGGCCTCTCGTTGTTGATCATAAACCAGCCACTGTTGATTCTTTTCCAAAGCCTTTCGAAACCCAGAAAAAACATAACACGGGTTATGAGGTTAGAATATACACTATCCCTTAATGCTCAACACAATCCCATCTTTGAACAAAGAACAGAACAGTGACAATTTTAACATTGACAAGTTGTTGAACTCACATCTGTCAGGTGATCCTGAAGTGCTGCCACCTCAGCAGACGGGACATGGCCATTCTATTGAGTGGAAATGAACAGATATATTAGCATGCATGCAAATAAACAATCACACTGAGGTGCGAGTACAAATTTTGTAATCGACATCGTATGCGGGTCTGTAGGAGGCAACTTGTTTGCTGGGTCTTCATAGTCATACCATAAAAAGGTCAGTAAGTCGAGCATAACCCAAAGCATCCCTTAGTTATGTACTGGGTTCAGTAATGGAATACCTAGTGTCCTGTAGCCCGTCAGTGACCCAGCTATTTTTTTTGCATAATATCCATAACCCAAGGACAAGCCAGCCAGACACCCACCCACAGAAGGAAAACCTCTCTCTGCAAACCCTTGACAGCAATGCCAGATCCATTGCATTAATGTTACAGTTAACCACAGGTTGACGTCTGATCCCCTTGTATGTTTCAGAAAACTGCTAAATGTGGTCTAATGGAACTTTAACTGTACAGTAGCTGCACTAAGTCCCATTGGTTAGCTTAAGTTTTTAACTTCACCTAAAGAGCAGAGGGTTTGGGATCTATACACTGTCAACTTTCTTACTTTAAATTTAGAAAAACAATAGTACCCATTCACATTTATTGGTGTGCCAGTTTGGCAATGAAAGAAATAAGGAGTTAAAAATTTAAATTTTTTTGTGAAGGTCAGTTCCCCTACAAAATCTTGTCATTTCAGTTTCAGAAATATGACAGACTTTTGATGGATAAGAAATGCGCAAAAATGATTATCACCATTAAATTATCGCAGAAAGCTAATAGTGTTGACTGATGTTACAACGCTGTCAATGTTGATGACATAAAAATGTAAAAAAGCAAAGTACTATTTATATTTTAACTTGGCACACAACAGTGCAGCACAGTGACTGGCCAGCAGAACAACATGCCAAATGGCCGACTCCCCACTGGCCATAGTCTACACGTTCAACACATGGTAGACTATTAACCTAATGCAAGTAACAATGTAGACAGAAGAAAAAGCAACAGAAGATGCAGCTCCAAGTGTCACATTATGGCCAAACACATTTTCCCCTTTATCCTCTTATGTCGGATCATCATTAATCACTGCAATGGCTGAACTGATACAATTCTGAATTGCATATTGCTTTATAATGTCTTCCAAAAGTGATCTACCTATAATATCAATCATCAAAGGAACCCGTCGTCATAATAAAGTTCCATCTAAAAGTCATTTGAGAATAGCCTAAATGAAAACCTTGTAACCTAATTTGCAAAATAAACTAATTACAGTAAATAGGCTGTTTAAACAAACCTCATGTTTCTGCTTTATTCTACCAAAGTTTAGGCAAAATAATTTGTGATATTGTATTCCCACCTTGCAAACCACAAACGAAATTAACAGAAACGTTAGAATTTAAATTTTAGAGTCTGCAGGGTAAAAAACTGTCAAGAATTTGTATTCCCCATCCATTTGTATTATTCTAGTCATTTTCTTAAAATGTCTTTGCAAAACGTTTACATGATACTGCAACAAAATGTCCCCAGTGGAACAAAAGTCAGATGAGAAGGATCAAATCGGAGAGCAAAAGCTACCATCTAGTGTGTAAAAAGAGAAGTTCACCTAAACCTAAACTAACCACACATTCATACAGAAAACTGTGACATTTGAATTTGAGGGGGCGTAAACTGTGACATTGGAATGTGACGGGGCGTGAACTGCAGAGTATCCTTGAAACACACATTCTCTCTAGAAGAACTGATTAAGGAACAGGCCTCCTCAACAGCCTAAAGACTCCTCTCACCAACCTGTAAACCAGGATCCTGTTTTTCCAATGACTGACACCTTGCAGACACTGCCACCAACTTGTTCTTCAGGTTCCCTGTCTCCTCTGAGAGGGACTGGAAAAGTTTCTCTCTGTGCTCTGCCTCTCTCCTCACTTGGTCCAGCTGAGCCTGAAGAGAGGCGACTACCTCGCCACCACTGGAACGCAGCTGCTGTTTTAACGTCTCCACCTCCTTCTCCCTAGCCAGCAGCTGCTGAGTGTTCTTCTCCCTCAACGTCTCCAGAGATAGAATCCTCTGCAAACAATTGCACCATTTAAATGAATTATTTTCAATTTTGTAAGGCACAAAAACACTCAAATAAATAAAATTCCTCATAATACAGGAATCACAATCATAAGCCGCTTACAAGAGGCCACACCCACTGGCTGCCACCAAGCCACATAGTGAAAATGATTGATGGTCATAAAAAGAATGTTGCTTGCAATGGTTGTGTCTTGAAATCCTTCCTACTTAAAATGTAGCCTGTATAATCACTACATTATCACCATTAAATATTAACTATATAATAAACATTAGTCTGGTAATACGGGTTACCCTGAAAATGTAGTCTCTTTATGCACAAGCTATAATAAGCGTTTCCATTTTGCTACCTCTAGCAGTTTGCTTTTGTCGGAGTCAGGTGGCCTCGCAGACCGTTTTGATATTTCATCTATCTTCTTCTTCAGATGAGCGTTGTCCTTCCTGAGTTTTTCAATTTCCACCTCAGCCTGCTTTGAGCCACTGGATTTAAACCCCAGCTTGTTGACAATAGTCTCCTTGGTTCCTTTTGATGCCATCTTTGAAGTGCTGTCTATAGAATATTGACGTCAATGTATAGCATTAGAATTACATGACTCACCTCATTCAATGTTTATTACACTCCATTTCGCAGGTCGTAGTGGATAGTTAAAATAACAGGGAATAGGATTATTACATTGGACTGAATGCAGTTAATTTTGCACATTGAGTCTGACTCTGAGTCTTACTGTGACTAGTTAATTTAAATTAGAAATCTACTGTACCAACAATCCAGCATAAACCAACATAACAAAATGCCTCGGTAGCTAACACAAAAACACAACTGAAAACGCAATTGGTTAACTAGTTAATTAACCTACAAGAAAGTATCTTAGCAAATATTCTAGAATTTGATGGCTAGTTACAGATTTTTCTTGAATACGTGGGTAATGCTAATTAGCAAGCAACGGCTCTATAGCCAACAGTAACAAGTGACAGGTTAATAACAGAACAGCAAACGACAGCAACGCGTTACGTTAGCTAGCTAGAAATCCACCATTTTCGTTCGTTCAACCCAATCTTTTTCTTTTACGTGTGCTTTTTTAAATATTTACGAAAATATTACTCACTGTAAGGAATCTGTTTAAAACAACAAGCTAAGAAAGGATAGCTAGTTTCAATGAAAACGGACACACTTCCTTGCTTGGAAGTTTGAATACAGCGCGTCTAGCGTCATATCCGGGTGTCAGATTTCGTCTGAGAAATTTTCGACAGTAGATATCAATGTCATAGGCATTGAACCAAAAACTCTCCCGCACGGTAGACGGTCGACCAAATAGCGTTCAAATTGTTATGCTGCGTCACGCGGTTGCTGAACTAATCGTCACAAAATCACTTGTAGAAAGCAATGGTATGAATTGATAAAACAATACTACATTACAAAGAATAATTCACATATCTCAGATCTGGGAATATTTCTGAAGTTGTGCTTCTTCGTAATTTTGAGTTAGCGCTCAACTAGCATGGAAATTGTGTTACACGTAACCATCTCCTCACAAAACTATCATTTGGAATAAACAGAATATCACTATTGGGAAAAAAAAATCTATTTTCAAATCAAACTGGGTTGATAGAGGAATTATTAATTTAAACGATATTGTTGTGTTAATGGTCATGTTAATGGTCCTTTAATCTCCTACGAACAGTTTCTTGTGGATAAAATCATCACCACTTGTAATGTAAGCTGTTCCTAACGGTTTATGTCAATACATGAAAAATTTACTTTTTGTAAAACTGAAACAGAATTCTTAATTCATCTATTCTTTTATTGTATGCATTCTATTAGTTTCTGGTATAGGTTGGAGGAATATGTAGCGCGCAATTCAAAACAAAGTGTAAAAAGTGTATGCCAAAATGTTTTTACTTATTTTTGAGGAGGAAAAATAATTTGAATTCATTGGAAACATTTTCATTTTATATGCCAAATTTTTCATACATAAATGTAGAATATCAAAAACTCACCCTAAATGTATCCGTTTTATTTATGAGTTGAAAGAATTTATTAAGCCTCTTCAGGTAATAAATGACCAAAAAACCGTAAAACTTTATTTTGAAATCTTTAAAGAGAAGGAACTTTTCTTGGGTCTTTGGTTTTTATTTTTTGTTCTTTATTATTATGTTTGTATCTTTTATGCATAAATTGTTATATTCTTGTTATCACCTTTTATGGTTCATATCATTTTATAAGTGTTATTTATTTATTTATTTATTTATTTATTCATTTAAGAGTTAGCGCTCAATTGATTCCGATCCAGTCCTTGAAGGAGCACCATCCATGTATCCCACTACTGGTTTGGTTTCCATTCTCATCCTCTTAACATTATTCACGGCAAGTTACTAATCATCATTCCATAGCGACTAGAATGTTTTATTTAGGGACTAGTAACTATTACAACTGTTAACAGTTACTTTAGGTTTACAAGTAAAGCATATTAGATACTAATAGATACTTGTACTCAATTATTACCAATTCCAATTGTTACTAGTAACTATTTAATTTTTACTAGTACATTTTAACAGAAAATCATTATCTTCATTGCCTTCTCTCTTCTCGCCTCCTAAAAACCCCATTTGCGGTGAGAGGGCGTCTGCTTTCTCATCCAAAGGGATTTTAAAGAAACGTGAAGAGAGAAGTCGAGAAATGGTAGTTGATGAAAGGTGGTAAACCTATGTGTCATTTAACGGGGAACTATTGTTTTAATCCACCACCACTAGATGGAGACGGAGTACCTTTAGATCATAGAATTCACAACCGATTTCAAAAACGGAGCCACTGAACGGACAAAAAATATCGTATAAAGAGAAAATATAACATTTAATAACCCTGATTTACATCCTATTAACGCAGTTTAAGTATTGGCAACATTTAAGAGTATATGGTCAATTTTCTACAGTCCTACTCAGCTATCTAATTCACTAAACCAGAAAAGTCCAGCTCTGTCAAAACTGTACACAGGATGGCAGCACCATGCACAAAACAATCCCCAAAGAAATTCCCTCCCACACTAATTTTCTTAAATTAAACACTGGAGCTATTTCCTCAAATTGCGTTGATGGCTTCAGTGATGGGGCGATGATGATGCTGCACGCGATTTACTTCTTATAGTTATTTCCCCCAAAATACAGGTTTACTGAGTGATAATCAGTATGTTTCGTGTTGTGGTAGAATCTGCTAAAGGTCTGCCTAAGAAGAAACTTGGAGGTACTCCGGATCCCGTAGCATCTATTATTTTTAAAGGTAAGCAACTTGCACCTAACTTTTGTTTGTTTTTGACATAGGTATATTTGTTCATCTCGAGCTACTTCTCTGATTTGCATCACAAATTAATAGAAAAGTTATAATAACGTGTTCCTTTTTATTTATTTTTGGATTCATTTATAAATAACTTATTGGCAGATGCAGAGAGAGAGAGAGGATTGTGTAAACCGTGACTGATTGAATGATCATAGCCAACATGCTATGGATTTATCTATTCAGCATTACTTTATTATATGAACTGCATTGGCATTGACCTAAAACGTTTCTAAGATTGTAATATATTCACAGCAACTGTAAAATAAGTGAATAGCTTAAGTAAAAACACATATTACTTCCAGATGAAAAGAAGAAAACCAAAACAATTGACAATGAAGTCAATCCAGTTTGGAATGAAGTAAGTGGTTTTTTTTATATGATGATGTGTCTTTAGGAAAGTTGTGTTGTTGTATTGTATTATATTTTTCAGTTATTTTGGTTTGTAAACTCTTTACATGATCATTAAACTAATTACATGATCTCTGAAGACAATTATTTGCACTACTACTCATTCAGGTGTGTCATATAAAAGGGGTTGAATACTTATGTGATCAATTATTTTCTGTTTAATATTTGTAATTAATTTAGAACAATTTGCAGATTTTATTTTTCACTTTAACATCATGGACATCTTGTGTTGCTCCTAAATGTATCAGTTTTGATTTCACATTGTAGCACAAAATGTCAAAGTCCAAGGGAAGTGAATACTTTAGGGTTAACGGTTTTGCTCAGGGACAGAACCATAGATATATAGCTTTCTAATATCTTTGGACGTATCTGTTTTTTTCACCCTGTCAACTAGGAATTAGAATCAGAAAACCTATAGTTTACTGACCCAACTTGATAACTAGGCTACCCTGCTGCCTCACTGTGGGATGAAACATGCCAAACTCAGTCATCTATCAAAATGGGGAAAGTTTGTGTTTGAATGTTCCTGTTTTCATAAGGAATCAGGCATATGTGAAATCAACTCATGAGAACTGACTAATAATATTTATAAATACAAGTGAAAATGTAACAATTTCAAAAAAATGGAAAAAGGCAATCATTTGAAACTGATATTGCAACTAGGGACCATAACAAAAACTAACAATGTTAAGCTGTAACCATCCCTAGAATTTACACTTCATATGGCCATTCACCTTCATCTATCTTTAACTATTGCTAGCTAAACTTTAATCTACGTAAGTGATGAAGGCATGTGAGCATGATCAGAAAAGGATGTTGAAATCAACTCCATATTTGGTTTGAGGATCTGGCCATTACCACAACATTCTCACATACCATCACGTCCGTTTGTAACAGGGAGACGTTTTAGTTGAAAAACCAGCTTTTTATTGAGGTGAAGTCCTCATATAAATGTCTAAATACAAGTAGACTAATGAAACTAAGATCATGTTATAAATGTTCTGGCACTTGGATTTATGGATGATTGATAATGTAATAACATTGCTTCTCCTTGTTGAAGACAACAATGAGAAGAATTCCATTGTAAAGTCTGATCCTTTGTAAAGAACATTCTCCATAAAATATATGTTAACATCTTCAAACTAAGTTTTACAGGGAGGCAATCCCTTCTGCATGTAAACAAAATGTAATCATTACTATGTATGCATTTGGAAGGGGCAGGTAGCTTAGGAGTTTGAGCATCTGGACACATCGAAAGTTTGTTAGATTGAATCCCAGAGCTACATGTACTGTGGAGTATAACCAGCATAAACAGGCCTCTGTTGATGCAACTGAGTAACTGGGTCAATGGGGCTCTGTTAATATGCTAAAGAGATATTGGTTTGACCTGAGTACTGACAATTTATCTGTCCTTTTAAGATGCAATCATGGAGCTCCTCTGTCTTGAAAGATAATTAACAAAGGACATTCAGTGCCTTGGAAAGGGGGGCTGACTCCCCTCCCAAGGATCCTATTTAACCATGGGAAGAACTTTTAGGGAATCGAATAAAAGTTTAGGAACTTTTATTCGATTGCGACGGTTGCTTCCTGCATATATGCAGTATAAATAAATGTTCAAATTGGGTATTCAGACGTCTTTTCTTCATTTGTGCTAATTTCCGCCACACTGGCAAGATGAAAAATCTGTGGTTCTGTCTCTAATCAAGTCATTTTACCATAATTTGCTTCCTAGACAGTCAGGGTACATACAGTGCCTTAAAACAACTCCCTCATTGAAGGCGAGGAACCAACCTAGATCAAGTTACAAAATAGTTAGCTAGTCCTTTAAAATGCCTGACAGTTGAAATGTACCTGACTGATCAAGAAAACATGTATTTTCTGATTACAGGTTGTTGAGTTTGATTTGAAGGGCTCTGCACTTGATTCCTCATCTTTCATTGATGTGATTGTAAAAGACTATGAAACTATTGGGAAAGACAAGTAAGTGGCACACACACACACACACACACACATACAGCACATCCTAACAAGTCAGTACTGATCGACTGACTCGTGTAAGAGAGAGAAAAATACAATTGCGTTTGCTCCTTGTTTATAATGTTGCTGTCTAATTTAATAAGATCTGCCTAATTGGCAGTGTGATTACAAGAGGTGACAGAACTAGCTTTTTAGATCTCTCAGTTTTCTATTAAATTTTACTGAAGGTGCATTATTAGTCAAACCTCCTGCAAGTCAACCCTAAAGGGAAATAGTGAACTACTGAAACATTCCACAGAGCTGCATAATGACATAAACAGATCAGGGCCTATAACTTTTTCGGGCCTCATTGTTGGCTCAGAATGGAGCTCCCACACCCTACATGCCATGCTCAGACTTGCCACGAGTAGGAGAGGTCATCTGTCTTAGGCAACAATGAATCTGTTTTTTTCTGTTGGAATGGGCTGAACAGTGTGTATACATTGGGAAAATATTGTATTCAGTTAGGACAACAGCGCTGAGATGTTGCAGCTAAAGCCCTATGTATCTATGAAAGTTATGTTGTGGTTCCTGTCTAGTATTTTCCATTCACTCAGGGAAAGACACATGGTAACAATTTGGTGACGTTACCACAGAGGAAGTTTCAGAGGATTTGCCCATTAAAGTCATCAGAGCATTGAATGTTGTGAAGACTAACACACATACTTCATGTCTGAATGATTGTTGTGGTAAAAATGTATTCAGTAATGGTTAACTGTTAATTATATCTATGTAATACATATAAGCTGCAGTATTCTTTAACTCAGCACCATCTTTTCCAAGTTTGTGAGCATGCATCAGTGTAGACCATGTGATATGAGTTGAGCTTTCCATTGAGTTATTCTAGTCAGACACAATCTGTGGGGGAGTACTGTACTGACTCCTCTCACATTGTTTCAAACTAAGTTTTCCAAGGTCTTTTATGATACTTTGTAACCCTAGCAACTTAGGAAAGAAATGTTTAAGCTTGTGGTTCTTGACTTATTAAATTTGGGTAGGAATTCATTAAATTAACCCTAAAATGTTATGCTAGACTACAAGAGTCAGACACTTATGATAGAGCTTTGTCATAGAGTGGCAGATAGTGGTTAGAGAATCTTATCAATTACTCAAGCTGGCAAGGTAAAAAGAAATCTGTGGCACTGTCCTTGAGCAGTTTACCCTAATCTTTTTGGTTTGTCACTGTGGAGTGTAAATTGTAATTTTGTTTGCAAGGTTCTCAACTAGCACAACTGATTGGGGTTGGTGAATTATTGACATACCTGATAACTCATGCTGTCTAGCTGCAGAATAAATGAGATAGATTCAACTTGGACATATCCACATTTCTACTTTGGTGTCATACAGTCTGAGTGCTTCAGATAGAAATTATGGAAATGAGTGGAATGGCTTCACACTTCTGTAAAAGCAGATTGGTTTGTGAAAGCACATCATCCTCAGGGATGATTTCAAGGCTGGCATTGTAATCCAGACAAAAACACACCCTAGTCAGTTTTGCCATTGTAGTATCATGTTATTTCTGCCTAACCTACTTGCAAGAACCAACACATTCTTCTGTAGACTCACTAAATAAACTGTCAGTGACTCAAATGCCCCTCCTTTTTTGTTTGAACGTTTTGCATGGGAGGCTTGAATTATTGTTTAGTAAAAATCACTGAAACTTGACTATTGTCACACGTAAAGAATAGAACGACTTCTATACTGGAATACAGGATAAAGGTTATTATCCTGTATTCCAGGTGGATTGTGTCACACATAATTAGTGTTTTCACCATGCAGATGTAGAAAAGATCTGTATAACACTGCCAAGGAATTGTAATATGAGCAGAGTGATTAGTAAACATATGGACATTGTAACAAAGAAAAGGGACATTATTTTAAAAAATCCAATTAGACTTGAAATACTACCTGGTCTGTATAAACATTTATGACCTGTGGGAAATGGATTTCAAACAATGGAAGGGTTATTTTTTCATACATAGCAGATGTAGGAAGGCAAGGTATATATATATATATAATTTAAACTTTTTATTTGAATCCTGTCCTTTGTGAGTGTGCTTGACTGGGAGGGTTTGTTAACTCTGGGTGGAGGCCTCGACTTCACCTTTTATCACGATGACTTTGCCAACTACACAGAAGACTTTTCCTGTGCGCAGTTACATCATTGGCTACTGACTACACTTGTGACTGGATGTGATATTTGTTCTCAAATAAGGAAGTCATAAAAAAAAGTTGTGTTTTGTAAAAGCACTTTGGGACAACTGCTGATGTAAAAAGGGCTTTATAAATAAATTTGATTGATTGATTGAAGTCAGTAGGCTGATGAATCATAATCAGGGCTGTAGCCAGGAATCCAGGGCCCCCTGAAAAAATATATGCCATGGGCCCCCTCACATATAGATATATGCCTGGGCCCCCTCACATATAGATATATGCCATGGGCCCCCTCACATATAGATATATGCCATGGGCCCCCTCACATATAGATATATGCCATGGGCCCCCTCACATATAGATATATGCCTGGGCCCCCTCACATATAGATATATGCCATGGGCCCTGTGGATCATTCCCGGCGTCAGCTACGACCCTGATTATAACCCTCATATGTCTATATTTTACATGTTGTAAATTTCAGTCAGCTTTCTCACAATGGTTTTATTTGAATAGCGACAAAAAAAAACACTGCTCTCAAAAACTCTAGGAACTATAGGAACTCTAGGAACTCTAGTGATATTACTGTAATGTTTGTTTATTTCAAAACACTATAATGTTTAATCAAAGATTAAATCAAACTAACACTATCAAAAGTAATGTCCTCATATTCAACTCACTTTTGTAAAATATGAATGCTATTTTGATTTTTACTCTTGGCCATATCATATCTGAAGTTTTTCGTTGTTTTGTAGGTTCCTAGGGTCTGCAAAAATCTCACTAAGAGACCTTGCAACTGGTCAAGTAAAGTCATACCCAGCTAAAGATGTGGCTCTTGTCAATGAAAAGGAGCAGGCTATTGGGGTAAGTCTTTTGCTATTTACTCATGGAGGGTGAAGCTAGACATCTGCTACCAAGGATGTGGGTAAAATGAGACAACTGTAAACCAACTGGGTTACGAAGCTTAGTGACAATTATTTGAATGTATGTTGTGTAGATTACTGAGACTGTTAAAAAAATCTAGGAACAGCATTTTATTTGTGAAAAACGCTTTTTAAAGTTATTTTTGGGAAAGCTGTTGCATGTATGTACAACTGAATACCTGTACTGTAGCTCAAACAGGACAGGAGATTCAAAGTTTTGATTTTCAGTGATATACTACAGTGCCTCTTTGGCCAATCAGTGTCATTTGGTAAATGTCAAATCTACTCCAAAATGCAAAATTTACTGTAGTTTCATAAACATCTGGCCAATGGTGTCTGAAACTACATGTAAAAATGTATTAACATAGTACTAATATATGGATGGACTAACAGAGATGAAGAAAATATATGCCATCAATAGTTGCTCTGAATAAGTGTCTACTAAAAGACTTAAAATGTAAAAAGGATGGATCATGCAATCCGCAATGCTTGCAATCCCTCTCTATACGTTTTAATGGGAATATTGATTTATTCTTCTTCCAGGCCACTGTGAGCGTTGTGATTCACTATGAACCTCCAGCAAACGCCAC
The DNA here is from genome assembly GCA_016801175.1 of Esox masquinongy. Classification (NCBI taxonomy): domain Eukaryota; kingdom Metazoa; phylum Chordata; class Actinopteri; order Esociformes; family Esocidae; genus Esox; species Esox masquinongy. Next base: position 35,793 of record JACXGI010000731.1, on the reverse strand, counting down.
TCTGAACCCAAACGACCAACCGGATGGAAATCCAGCAGGGGATTCTGGTACGTCATGTGGGATTTACTTTGATTGTCATAAACAATTTTTTTGTCAAAAAGAGCTCTCTGGTTTTGGTGTGCTTTTCTTTATCAAATTAGAAAGTAAACATAACATTTTGGATTTAAAAATAGCTTTTGCTCTTGTTTGCCATCGACAACTGATTGAAGTTCAGAAATGATTAAAAGGTCCGTAAATTGTGTGTTTGTGTGAATTGTGTGTTTGTGTACATCAAATACGCAGCAGAAGGTGGAGGCCAGGAAGGGGATGAGCCCCTCGATGGAGGACAGAGTGGCTCTGCAGGGGGTGTCTCCTCCCCTGGTCAGCCTGGGAACCCTAACCAAGCATCAGTCAGGAATAACAGGAAACGGAATCGTCCTCTATCCAATAAGCCTCAGGACTTTCAGGTTGGTTCTCTCTCGGTGTATTTGCATACTGGGAAATGAATGGTTGCGTTTGTTATTGATTTATGTAGTGCTGTTGAATTCTGGTTCTGGGGCCTCCCTGGTGGAGCAGCGGTTAAAGTTGCTCTTTTCCTAATACCAAGCTGACCAACATAGTTTAACTATGTTAGAGCCTTGACTGTGCTACTGGCTGGGAAGTGCCACGGGTGTACTGCATTGGCCAACATTTTCTGGGAGCTTTCATTTCTGCAGGGATTTCCTGTCCTGACCATGTTCTAGCGTCGCCCTCATGGTTCTGGGTGCCTGCCATACCAGATGTGTCAGAATGCTTTCCCACGTGACTTCCTGGTTGGAAGAGCAGTATGGAAAAATGCAGAATGGCTTGGCACGGATGTATATGGGGAGAGTTTCCCACTGAGCAAAGAACATTGAAAAGACATTGAAAAGACGTCTTTCTGCACTTTACGACTCTCATGAATCCTTACAGTTGCATGTGTAAAATGTAATAGTATATAGAAACATCACAACGCAAACAAAAGCTGCAGTTGCTGTTACACTAAATAACCAGATTATAAAAGTTGGTCCCAAGGTATAATTGTTAATAGAGCAGGAGTAGAAGCAAGGACGTGATCTATTTATGATTTTCTTAGTGTTAGTAGAGAAGTTGGATTCCCTTACTGCCCATTCCTATATTGCAAAAAGACCAAGTCAAGTTCAGTATTTAAGCAACGTCATGGTATTCTTTGATTTGTGATTTTGCAGTGAACTTCATGTCATCCAAAATGAGGTGTACCCAGTCGTGTACCCAACATCATGTTGTACCATACTATAAATTAAATTAACAGATCAAAGAAGACTTGCTGTTTTATTTCTGATGACCTAATTCATGATGTGCACAAGGCAATGATTACCATTACAGACTATATTGAGAAGTATCTTTAAATGAATGGGCCTATTGCGTTTGCTTTTTTAGTGATTGCAGTGCTGGATAGTACAGTAAAAATTCTACATTTGCCAGAATAAGAGTGATTTTTCCATGGAAAATCAGCCTGTAATCAGATGATATGCTGGTACAAGATATCTGTCAGGAACCTAACACTTTCATTGCATTGTTCCTCTCTACAAAAGAACAACTCAAAAAGTGACACAGATTATGCAGTTGTGTTTGACTTGTTAGTTGGGGAATTTATAGATTAGTATACAATGGTGAATGTACATCTGATTTCTAGTTCACTACTATAATGATGATTACAAAATTGGAATCATTGATGCAGTGGAAGATTACAGCATGAATATAAATGTGAAATACCTCATGGTATCTAACAAGATCATTTTCTTGGCCAATCAGAGAGGAGGCCATATAGTATTTACCAAAAACAAGCATAATCTGCATCGTTAAGGCGACGACAACTTGCCAATTGTCACCAGTATATTTGGGATGTAGCTACATCACTGTAGTAGAAGACGCTCAGAGAGAAAGAAAAGAAAGTAAGAATTAAATGCAGAGTGAGTAGTATCAACCTTAATAACAAAACGTCACTGAGAAGACATTACATATGTTTAATAAGCTATTCTCCAGTCTGCAGTTTCATGCTCCTTGTCAAAAATGAGATAATATACTGCGTAATGATTGTTGGGGTGGGATTGGTGTGAGGGTCTGTGAGTGGCTTTTGACCAGGTAATTGGATTCCTGTTTTTTTCTAATTGGAAGGAGTTGGGTCCCTATTTGGAGTTTGGGTTATTATATTTTTTAGACATTTTGTGAATCCCAAAAATGTTTTCAGAAATCAAATAGTATTTCAGGAAATAAAATAGTATTTCCGGGAATAAAATTGTATTAGGAATACAGATTGTATCTATTTCTAACTACAGAAAGAATTTTGGGTGTCATGGTTTGCTGAAATTAAATTGAAAGTCTCGGTGTATTTCTTTTTTAACTTTTCTAACCCTGGCAGTCATTCAGAATGCATTTTGTGGGTGGATATATTATTCAATTGTTGGAAATTTCTCTCAGGCTTGGTTCCAATAATTAAACATTACTTTGCAAGCCAGGATAATTTCATTTCAAGGCAAAAAAATCATTGCAAAGGAACCTGAATACTTGCTGTTCTATATTTTTATTTGCAAGACAAATTTCTTAGCAACATCCAGGTTGGTGGGAGGGAAGGTCAGATATGGAGTACTTCCAACATATAGGGAGTACTTCTAGCGACTCTTTGTGGCAGATCGGACACTTGCTTAATCATGGTTGTCATAATGCAGAGTTATAGTTATTTAATTACGCTTTACGGGATCAAACATTTTTTATTCCCATTTCTTTTCCACATCTCAGGTCCGTGTCAGGATAATAGAAGGACGACAGCTCACTGGGAATAACATTAAACCTGTTGTAAAGGTGAATGTATGCGGACAGACACACAGAACCAGGATCAAAGGGGGTAACAATCCATTCTTTGATGAGGTAAAAGCAAGCATGTTGATACACCTTGAATTCCATGAGAGTGCATGAGAAATCCCTATGGTGGATATGAATGATTGAATGATGATTTATGCGGTTTTGCATTTCTGAATAAACCACCTAGATTCCGTTTTCTCTTTACAGATATTCTTTTACAACATCAACATGTTACCATCTGAACTGTTTGATCAATACATCAGCTTTCGGGTAAGTTGAACTTACGGTTAGTTATTTGGCTATAACTGATAAACATACTAATATATATTGCATTCTATTCTCATGTATAAACAGTACACTCCTCCTATAGGTGTACAACTCCTTCTCTTTGAGAGCTGACAGTCTCATGGGGGAGTACAAGGTATTATCCCCCCCTTCTGACGACTATTAAAACATTCAAGGATATTGACAACACAAAAGAAAAATGCAATTACTCCTGACTGATTCATGTTATCAGTCAGAGATGTGTTTTACCATCTCACTTTTCTCACCACAGGTTGACGTTGGCTTTGTCTATGACGAACCAGGTATGTTTATGGATGTTCAGCAACTCTCGCTGTGTTTGCACGCAACGTGTCTAATTTCCATGTGCCCGGTAGAGGTAAACATTGTGTTCGTGCACCTGCCTCGTAGATCACGCGGTCATGAGGAAGTGGCTCCTCCTGAACGATCCCGATGACTCCAGCTCTGGAGCCAGGGGATACCTCAAAGTCAGCATGTTCATAGTGGGGGCAGGAGATGAACCACCGGTAGTGTAATACAGCCGTCTGTGCTGACCTCTCACCCTTCCCGTTAGCATCCTCCCGAACTGAATGTCCACATAATCTGGATAAGCTCCTGTAGTATCGCTCAGTGGAGCTAAACCAATGTCCCTGTCTGGTCACATGTACTGCACATGAACAGAATGCCTGTCCCCGCTAATATGAGGTGTGTGTGTATGTATGTGTGTGTGTGTGTTTTGGCCTCTGCAGGTAGAGAAGAGGGACATGAACGATGATCAGGATGACATAGAGAGTAACTTACTGCTGCCAGCTGGGGTGACTCTACGATGGGTCACACTATCTCTCAAAGTGTTCCGGGCTGAGGACATTCCCCAGAGTAAGCCGCTAAAACTATATCATATACTATATCTAATGCTAAAGACTGTAATCTGACCTACCCATTAGTTTGGGATCTGAATAGGTATCTATCCTCAGATCAGACACTGTTGGATGCAAATAAATGCATGACTTAACCAGTGTTTTCCTTATAGTGGATGATGCCTTTGTCCAGTCAGTGAAGGGGCTGTTTGGTGGCGATGGGTCCAAGAAGAATCTAGTGGACCCTTTTGTAGAGGCTCGCTTTGCTGGCAAAAAGGTATCTACGATTCTTTCCACAGAAAACTCAGATCAATGGCAGGGTTTTTTATTCTGGAAATGGTTGTTCAATTAAGTTGACATGTCAATGTTTGTTTGTAGCTGTGCACCCAAGTCATTGAGAAGAATGCCAACCCAGAATGGAACCAAATGCTGAATCTTCAGGTCAAGGTAAAAGGAAATACATTATATGAAGTAGATTTCCGCTTTGTTAAACTGGTATTCTAAAAGTTAATCCTACAAAATATGTTTGCAGTTCCCCTCCATGTGCGAACGAATCAAACTGACTGTCTTTGATTGGTGAGTCAATAGCCTCTACAGAACAATTCTGATTATACATAAATTACTTTGAGCTCTGTGTATTCAAATGCATAGTTACTTTCTAAAGGTCTTGACATAGGTCAGAAATACCTCAGGAACACCCGATATATATGTCAGAGTGCCTCCCTTTCCCAGCATCTAGACAGAGATGGTACAGTACATAGAGATGGTACAATATAAAGAGACAGAGATGGGCCAGTATTCAGAGACAGAGATGGTACAGTACATAGAGATGGTACAATATAAAGAGACAGAGATGGTACAGTACATAGAGATGGTACAATATAAAGAGACAAAGATGGTGCAGTACATAGAGATGGTACAATATAAAGAGACAGAGATGGGCCAGTATTCAGAGACAGAGTGTAGAGATCGGGCATCGCTTGCAAAGCCAAGAAGTGGCTTAAGATCAAAACCCAACACCGTGTCAATGTTGGCACATACATTCTTGTTTCTACAGCTTGTTTTTCTACGTGCAGCGTGACATCCGATTGTGAGGCTAATTAGCTAGACAGACAGGTGTGAAACCCAGGTGAGAGCTATAAAGGAAACATAACAGGTAATCCATGTTAGGTTTGGATTTGAAGGAATGGTGATGTTATCAAACAACTTCACGTGATACTTTTCTGGGCACTGCCAAACAACAAGTAACACACGCCTTCGGAAATTAGACACGTGCTCATGCAACCGTGTCGTTGCATAAACCATCGTGGTATGTCAAAGCTGCACAGTTATACCAGGTACAGTTTAATGTACCATGTCAGTCTAGTAGCTAAGTGCCTGGATGCTGTGTGATTAAGTCGCCAGAGTGCGGTCAGCCAGTTGTTATTTGGCCTGGGAGGAACCCGGCAGTACAACAGCATGAGTCAGACAAGCACTCAGGCTTTACTCACCACTCCCTGTTCCAAGCTTGGATCCTGTTGGCAGGGAAACAACACTAACATCAGCCTGCTGCCATTTGGGAAAAGGAGGGATACTGGGAAATCAGGGCAGGTCAAAGGTTAGGAACACAGTGTGTGAAGTTTAGCTCGGTGGGTGTGAATGCAATGTTGTGATATTACTCCCTTTATGCAGGGATCGCCTGACTAAAAACGACTCCGTTGGCACCACATACTTGAATCTGTCCCAAATAGCATCCTCTGGTGGCGAAATTGAAGGTACGGCTCAATTGAGGTCTTGTATTACATTACACCATATTATATTTAAGGTGACCTGATTTCTGAAGTGAAAACCAGGCAAAATGTATTTATTCTAAGCTACTTCTAGTTATTTTAGATGTACCTACATTTAGGATAATGGATGCAATATGCATCACTATCTAGCCATGGGTAATTTATCAGTGAACGATCTTGCTCATAAAAGGTCAAAGCAGGTGGGGTTTTATACAGGGATATGGCAATAAGATTAAAAAAGATTAATGAAATGCCATCTGTGTTGTAACGTTTTCGTTACTGGGTACAATCCACCAAAAATTTGGATTTCTGATCACCTTAACTATATTTCTCCATATCACAATCTGTGTAGCTCAACTGATGATTTATATGGCATTGTCATTGTAGCTATTAAAAATCATGTTGTTTGTAATTACACTATGTCCATTCACCTAGCTTGTTAAATGATACGACCAGCTCTTCATGTCTGTGTAACTGTATAATATTCAGAACATGCATTTTCTTCTTCTCTTGGTATAGAAAAACATGCAGGACAAGGGTTGTCTTCAACAAATGAAGGTTTAATAGATCCATTCATGTGTGATCATTTTTTCAAGTATCATCCAGTGCAACAATCTTCTTTTCGCTCTATACTATTAACAAGTAATGTCACGGATGCTGCAATTTGCAGAACTGAATAAATCACTTTAACATTCCAACATTACATGTCCAAGAATTTGGAATTGCCTTAAAAGATCCCTTGTTAACCCCAGACTATGATTAATGCACTGGAGGTACTTTAAGAATGTAGGACTCCCATGGGTTGGGCCGAGTCCACTCATTTCTGTAGTGCTTTGAGTTTAACAGCTAATATTTGTTTAAAGTGAGCACATATCAGTTCAGAGTTGTTTTTCCTCCGTACTCAAAAGGTTATAATACCCTCTAACCCTTCTATACATTCATAGCCTTGTGTGATTTTAATAATATTTGCTTGCTTTCTATATGCAGCTACAAAGCTTCATGCTGTCCTTTTTTTTGCTAAAACTCTAGAACCACTCCTTGGCTGTGTTTATTGCATGTGTCGTATTTATGATGTCCAGTTTGAGGCTGCCCAAGCATATTCCCTAACAGACCTAGATCTACTACCACTATGCTGTGTGCACCATTCCCCAGCCAAGAAATCATCTGCTAACATGTAGAACTAACCCCACAGCTCTGCTTCTATTCATTCAGACACTTTAGTAAAAGGCATAATTTTGTCCACAGGAACAACTGGGGAGTCTGAGGTGGGCTTCTTGCCAGCCTTTGGGCCCTGCTATGTCAACTTGTACGGGAGTCCCAGGGAGTTCACGGGGCTTCCTGACCCGTATGAAGACCTTAACTATGGCAAGGTGAGCCGTGCAAGGGGAAGGAATGCATCTGTCCATCTGTAATCTCGCTACATCTTGACTTGAGCGAATGTTGACATTGAAAATGATAATATGCTTTGGTTTTTGACAGGGTGAAGGAGCGGCATATCGAGGAAGGGTCCTGATTGAGCTGTCGACTAAACTGGAAGGCAAGGCAGATAAGGCCGTTGACACCATCCCTAATGATGACATCTTGGTAGTCCAGGTAATGTAACCTCTTCCCTGTTTATACCCTTCTACAGGTATATCCTATTTTAATGTAAATGGCCCAAGGACATATTTCAATAATACTGTTTAAAAAAAAAAGAAACACATGTAAATAAATGAAGCTTTTTTTAACTAAACCAAAACCAGAGTTTTGTCATCTGATCAGAAATACCAGCGTCGGAGGAAGTACTGCCTGTGTGCGGTATTTTACAGTGCCAACATGATCCAGGAGCCTGGGGAACCAATCCAATTTGAGGTCAGCATCGGCAACTATGGCAACAAACTGGACACCACCTGCAAACCCCTGGCCTCCACTACCCAGTACGGCTGTGCGGTGTTCGATGGTAGGGCCCCAATATGCCGCAGACATCCAACTCATCTGCTGTTTGACACGTCTTCCGAGGCTGACTTGGTTTATTTTGAACAGGTAACCACTACTATTACCTGCCCTGGGCCAACACCAAACCGGTAGTTGTCATCCCGTCGTTTTGGGAGGACATCAGTCACCGTTTGGATGCAGTCAACATAATCCTGTACATAGCTGAACGCCTGGTAAGAGATGCAGAGTCATTCACCAATTTGCCAAGTGGAATGCCTACATTGTGTGAATGCAGTTTACTAGTGTAATTTATTGCTCTTTTCAGCAATCTAACATCACAGCAATGAAGACAGCCATCCTAGCTAAAGCCTCTGACGACCAGCTTGCAGAGATCTGGTTGAGGCTTGTTAATCAGGTGATCGATGACATCACCAGGTAAAAGTTTCCTTGTCAGACTGATTTAGTAAGTAAACGTTAGGATATCTAATTATTTTCAAAGAATGACTCTAACTTGTAACCTGTGTATCAAACCTATTATATCAGCTTAAAATTCCCAGAGCTGGAGAACCAATCCAACCTGACCACCCTTGACATCCAGATTAAGAAGCTGCGTGACAGTGCCCTGCTAGCCATTGTGGAGGCGGCTAAGGACATGAGAGACGAGGCCACGGAGATCAAGGACACTCTGGCGGATATCGAGGGCTGGCTGGACAAACTGAACCAGGTTGCTGAGGAGGTTGGTGAAAGACTGAGCTAATTGTCTAGGGATGACACATACTCTCAGTTAGCTGCCATCAGTCAACACAAGCAGTATTAGCTGAATGCTGTGACTGTATCTTCATTTCGCTACAAAACATTGTAAGTGTTTTCATGTGCAATGTCCTTCTATATTTCCCTTGAAGACAGTGGTGCAGTTGGGTGGTGCTGTGAGAGATCAGGGAATTTACAGACATTGTGTGTGTGCCTGTCCAGCCCCAGAACAGCATGCCTGACGTGATCATCTGGATGCTGAGAGGGGAAAAGAGAATAGCGTACAGCCGCATCCCAGCCTACCAGCTCCTCTACTCCACACACAGCGAGCAGGCCTGCGGGCAGTTCTGTGGCAGGACCAGGACTATTTATATGCAGTACCCTATGGATAAAAACAAGGGTCTGAAGGTCCCAGCTCAGATCAGAATCAACATGTGGCTGGGTCTGTCGGCACACGAGAAGAAGTTCAACTCTTTCTCTGAGGGGATGTTCAGTGTGTTTGCAGAAGTGGTATGTCGCTACTAAAATACCTTTTTAGAGTTGAATTTCAAAGTAACGGAGAAGAGCGTTTTATAATGTAATCAATAAAGTATAAAGTCATTGACCCCACAGCCACATCATCCATAGACCATTCTCTACACTACCACAGGGCAGATATGGCATATGGTACCAGTGCTTCAAGACTGCAACCGACCCCACATTGCTTCTACGCCCAAGGCATAAAACTATTAAACAATACTGACAAATGATTATCAAATTGCTACTTAGCTAGCCACATCTTTCTCTCTTTTTGCACTATCCCTTTAGTATTGGATATATGCACACATACCCGAGGCTATCCAAACACACACACACACACACACACACACATGCATACACACATGCATACACACACGCGCGCACACACAGACAAACACTCCTTCATAAGGCAAACACATGTATAATGACGCTAGACATACGTACACACACACCTACCTCATCACATGCACTCCAACCTACCCTGCGTATTACTCATACACTGCTACCTCAACCCACAGTATATGACTTAAAACCTAAATGACCTGCATCCCCAAACACCCACTCAGTACTGACACTCCATGTAAATTATTATTAGTCAAATCATATGTTGTATTTATTCCAGATTTTTTTAACTACCCTAAGTAAACAATCCACTGTTGGTATCAACTTGTAGTCACGGAAGCAATGCGATAAATATGTTGCCATTTGATTGGTTGGCCCATGAAATGACCGGTGCTTTCCCCTTTATTAGTATGAGAACCAGGCCTACCTGATGGGAAAGTGGGGTACAGCGGGCCTGGGTATACACCACAAGTACTCTGACGTGACTGGCAAAATGAAGCTGAAACAGGAGTACTTCATGCCACCGCGAGGCTGGGAGTGGGATGGAGATTGGTTCATAGACCCAGAGAAAGGGTAAGACTCTGTTCAAGTGTTTGTTTTCATACAGTGGTAGTCTGGTTCAATTCCAGTAATATGCCCAATTTTTCACAATTGAAGGAAATGGGCAGGTTCTGCCTCATTCTCCCTAGAGAGACCATAGTCATGTTTAGTAGGTTTCTTAGTGGGCACGTTTAGGTCAGCCCTCCCTGTTTGAGTCTGCTTTCCTCCCATTGGTGCCTAATGAACATGATTGAGCCACCAGCTTTCTCTTATCTTCTGTGTTTCTTTACCAGTCTGCTGACAGAGGCAGATGCGGGACACAGTGAGTTCTTGGATGAAGTCTACCAGAATGAGACACGCTTCCCTGGGGGAGAATGGAAGCCTGCTGCCGAGCCATACACTGATGTGGTTAGGGAACATACACACACACACACACACACACACACACACAGGACCGTGTGCATACACTCAAGCACTGGCACTTACACAAGAACATGATTGTTTTAGTTTTCACCTCCGTAAAGAACTTTATTAGGTTACACTTCCGTAAAGAACTGTATTTGTTTACACTTCAATAAAAAACTGTATTAGTTTGAACTGTATTAGATTACACTTCCGTAAAGAACTGTATTAGTTTACACTTCCATAAAATACTCTATTAGTTTACACTTCCAAAAAGAACTGTATTAGTTTAGGCTTTCTATGACTCTGGCAGGGTAGAAGTTGTTCAGCTTGCTGAGGTGTTGTTGGTTTTGTTTGCAGAATGGAGAAAAGATGCAGAACCCAGTGGAGATGGAGTGTCCTGCCGGATGGATCTGGCAGGATGAGTGGTTTGTGGATGAGAAAAGGGCGGTGGACGAGAAAGGTCTCTAACACTCATCCCCACAATACTATCTGCTGGCCTTTTGTTATCTGACCATTCAGCTTGAGGCTAAATTGGGACTGTAATGTTTCCTGTCATAAAGTAAACAACAGTCTCACTATCCTGAATAATCTACTGCTGGAAAAATTACCTGTAGTGGTTTTAAACTTGATATGTATATTCTGTGTTCATGGGAATGCAGGCTGGGAGTATGGAATCACTATCCCTCCAGATGATAAACCCAAGTCCTGGGTGGCAGCAGAGAAAATGTACCATGTCCACCGACGGAGAAGAATGATCAGGCCAAGGAAGAGAACTTCAGCAGCTGCTACAACCGTTGAGGTTAGCGCGTTGAGACAATGGAAAACAGTTTGTTCTGATAGTCACCAAATGTTGTGAATAGACAATACAATGGCATATACAGTATGCAAGGGGTTTATTTTCCCCTCTTCAAACTAACAACGTTTGACTTTAACAGACATTTTCTCGGGTTACGGGCTATGACACACACATCCTACACAGTTCACTGGGTCCCTGGGTTTCCCAGTACAGGTGTTTTAAGGGTGAGCATCATCTAGAAACGAAAACAGTTTTAAATGAGGTATAATGGGAAGAGGCACAGGGAACAGAAACAAGTGCTCCGGGCCCTGGGGGGCGTTTCATTAACAGAACAGAGCACAAGGATGACAAAGGAGCAGACCGCTGGAGGTGGGGAGTTGGCTTTCCTCTGTGCGGCCTGACAGTTTGGGAGGTGCACGAGCAGTCGTGCTTTTCCTCTGGCCAGATGTTGTACTTTTCAAATGTATGGCCCCGCTTCAGAGCAGTGAGTTGCAACCGGACTGTGTGTGTCTTTAGTCCTCATTTTGCAGTGATGTTTACTAATCCGTGTGTATGAATGTTATTCATTTATTTCTCCCTACAGAAACATGAAAACCCAGATGGCTGGGAGTTCTCCTCTCTAATTGGCTGGAAGTTCCACAAGAAGGAGCGTTCGGCTGACACGTTCCGACGGAGGCGTTGGAGGAGGAAGATGGCCCCTTCTGATCAACTTGGGGCATCTGCCATATTCAAACTGGAGGGCACGTCACTGGTGAGAGGCTAGACAACGCTGATCCTTGTTGGTGTAGCTCTCATTGGTTTTTTCTTCTCCTTGGCATGTTGTAGATTATGATAAATTCTGAATTGTCTTTGCAGGGGATTGATACAGATGAGAAAAAGAAAGATGAGCCAGTTGATGCCTCCAAGCTCTTTGGTGCCAGTACTCCCAGTGTCTGTTGTTCCTTTGACAGTGAGTGCTTTAGATTTACGTCATTTTTCTTTTGACAGGGTGGGGGGCTTTTGGCTTACATAGTTGTGCTCAGGCTGTGATACTGGCTTTAAATTTATCCGCTTCCACTCTGCAGGGGCGTATGTCTACCACCTCCGGGTCTATGTCTACCAGGCCAAGAACCTTGCCGCCATGGACAAAGACAGCTTCTCTGGTCTGAACATCTTGTCTGAATCCTGTTTTGATTTGGTAGAAGTTGGCATGTGGCAGATGATGGAAATGTCAATGTATTTTCTAATGGATTTGTCTTTATCTCATCCTAGATCCGTATGCCCACGTGTCCTTCCTGCACATGAGTAAGACCACAGAGACCGTAAAGGCTACCCTGAACCCCACCTGGGACCAGACCCTGATCTTCAATAATGTTGAGATCCACGGTGACCCCAAAAACATTGCCAAGGATCCCCCGGACGTGGTGCTGGAGATCTATGACTACGATCAAGTGGTGGGTGTTATCAAACTCCCTTCAATCTCTTGGGTTAATAGTTAATAATACAGTACCCTGTCAATACAGTATCCTGTCAATACAGGACCCTGCCAATACAGGACCCTGCCAATACAG
>JACXGI010000731.1:0-23131 GCA_016801175.1 Esox masquinongy | reverse complement strand
CTACTGTGGTTCCCCGTCACACACAAAGGCCAGCCGGCCGGGGAGGTGCTGGTGGCTGCTGAGCTCATACTGATGTACAAGGTGCGGTACCAGGGGAGGATGTTGTGGGGTAGCAGTGTCAGTTAGGGTGTAGGTCTATGGGGAATGGGTGGTGTATGTTGTGTTACCTCTGTCTCTCCGTCTCCAGGGCAAAGAGACGGAGCTCCCTCTAGTCCCGCCCAAAAGGTCGGGTAATCTGTTCATGGTGCCGCACGGAATACGACCGGTGGTGCAGCTCACAGCCATTGAGGTAAAATGACCCTACCATGGTACCTTGGCCACAACATCCCACAGAAAGTAGACAGCTAACCAGTCCCCACAGTGTGTATTTGTCACCCACCGTGTCTCTATGTTCCAGATTCTGGCCTGGGGGCTCCGCAACATGAAGCCCTATCAGTTAGCCACGGTGTCGTCCCCTAGCCTAGTGGTGGAGTGTGGTGGGGAGAGGGTCGAGTCTGCTGTCATCAGAAACATGAAGAGGAGCCCTAACTTTCCCGGATCCGTCCTCTTCCTCAAAGTGGTATGGATTTTCCATTTTGCTCCATTTTCTCGCTCTGCCACTGTCCTCTCGTTCCACTGCTCACTGGATCGGTGTGGCCGTGTGTTTATCGCCAGCTTCTTCCCAAAGAGGAGATGTACTCTCCTCCCATCGTGCTGAAGGTGATCGACCACAGGCCGTTTGGCAGGAAGCCAGTGGTGGGACAGTGCACCATAGACAGTTTGGACGAGTTTCGCTGTGACCCCTATGTCATCCATAAGACATCCATGTCATCCAAAAGTAATTATTCTTTGCAGCTCATATTAGAATTACAGAACATACTGCCACCCTCGGGGATAATGAAATAATGCCCCAACAAATATGAGATGTACATGAGATATTGTCTTTACCTGTCTTTGTTAGTGGCTCTGATGGCTGCTTCTCCTCGGGATGTCAAAATTCACATGGAAGACAAAAGGCCTCTGCTTGAAGCTCAGGTATTGAAATTTGAATCCCTGTCACCTTTGCCATAGTTTGTTGAATGAAATCACTCTCTAATGACAGCCTTTGCGATCTATCATATCTAACATTCATAGCCAATGCTCTAACTTGCAGTTTATATACAGTATGTCAGCAGCAGTCAACAAAATGGCCACCGCTACTTCTCATCTTGTATGTATGGTCCTTCTTAGTTGGCTGGACATCGCAGGGTATAGGGGGACACTCAAACATGTGATTCATGTTACATTATGGGAATTAAATGACAGATGCAGAGTATGAGCAAAGTCAAAATGTGTCATTGAACAGAAGTAAATGGAATATCTAGGCCCAATTTTTTAAATTTCGATTCTCATTGAGTAAAACATTTTCCACAAACCAAGAGGTGCCTTATTGTGATTATAAATTTTGCTGTTGGACACAATATTAGAACTATGAAACATTATTTTTTTGTCAAACAGTACCTGTGGAACGCAGTGTGGTATACCACAACTTTCAGACAATCAGCATTCAGGGTTTTCACTGCTTTTGCAATAGAAAATATATTATTACAAGTACGACTCAACACAATTTTATTATTCTTTTAATTATGTTATTAATCAATTTAGCAATAATGCATCTCAGGGATTTGGTCAATATATAGCCAATACGGGAACTGTTCATTTGGTCATGCCGAAGAATAGTCCTTACCCGTGGTATATTAGCCATATATTACACCCCCGAGGGCCTTATCTTCGAATTATATCACTACCATTGTAAATAATGTTCAGCTTTTTAGAGAATGTTCACTCATGCTTTGACAGTGCAAATAACACATTTTCATCATAAAATTGAATCGCCGTCAAGGATCATTGCATCAAACTGTTTAATCATTGTATCAAATGAATATGCAATTGCTTTCCTTCACTCCACTGTAGAGCTAATCAAAACTACCAGACTGATTCTGCATGCGACACGAAAATCCCAGATTCGCATGATTGAGCATTATTTGATTTATATGATTCATCTGACACTAATTCACAGATATACAGTTCATCTCTGACACATTGTTTTCTTGTTCTTCCTTTCATTCCAAATTTCCTTCACAGCAAGCAGAAAAGGTGAGCTATAACTAGGTTTTGCATATCTTTATATAACATTAGAAGCCCACTATGACATAAAGACTTTAATCATATTTTCAACTTTCACATTAGGAAAAGGAGACAGTTGATTGGTGGAGTAAATTCTACGCTTCCACTGGGGATCAGGAGAAGTGCCGTCCTTACATTCAGAAAGGATATGACACTTTGAAGGTGAAGTCTTGACGTCTGACACAGAATACACCTGTTGTGTGTACCTCTGAAGCAACCGCACTAATTCATTTCCATAGACTCCAATACTGTATGACCTGGCGTGTGCCTTTTCAGGTGTATGATATGGCCCTGGAAGACGTTCCTGAGTTCAAACAACTCACCGATTTCTGCACAACCTTCAAACTGCAGAGAGGCAAGAATGAAGAGGAAGATGATCCATCCCTCGTTGGAGAATTCAAGGTGGAACACAGTTACTCTTTTGGTTTACAAATTCCATACACATACATACCTCCTACACATACTTTATGTATCGCATCAGCTCAGTTGGACAGATAGATGTACAAAAAGGCACACGGCGGGCTATTGCTGCCCTCTAGTAGTAGAGTTTATACATTGTTACGAGTCACTGATGGCTGTTGACTGTGTTTCCAGGGCTCTTTTAAGGTGTACCCTTTATCAGACGACCCGGGTGTAGCTCCTCCACCTCGCCAGTTTTGTGAGCTACCTGAAAGCGGTCCTCAGGAGTGCCTGGTCAGGATCTATGTGGTTAGAGGCATTGACCTGCAGCCCAAGGACAACAATGGCCAGGTGAGAGGGACTGTCCATATCCTGGTGGCTCCCCTTCACACCAGGTCGTACCTCAACTACCTGGCAATGCATTTGATCTCTTGACATTATGACGTGTTTAGTTCTGCCTTTTCTCTACAGTGTGATCCCTATATAAAGATTGCCCTGGGAAAAAAGTCAATTGAGGATCGAGATCACTACTTACCAAATACTACTAACCCCCTGTTTGGAAGGTAAAATCATAACATTCAGTTGAACAACAGATATTGGTATGGATAATATTGGATGCTACGTTTACACCATGTCTCTCTTTCGGTAGGATGTTTGAGATGACATGTTTCCTGCCTCAAGACAAAGATCTAAAGATCTCAGTGTATGACTATGATATGCTGACCCGCGACGAGAAGGTGGGAGAGACGGTGATTGACCTGGAGAACCGTCTCCTGTCTCGCTTCGGCTCCTACTGTGGATTACCTCAGACATACTGCATGTGAGCACACTTCACCTATCTAGCTTAATGTGAAAAAAAATAATTTGTCAGAATTCAAAATTGATGTGGAGATGACTCATTGTCCTGTGCAATCAGATGAGTTGATCCAGATTCCAGCTACATCCCTCAACTCTAAGTGAATGTGAAAGATAGCCACTGTAATGGAATTTTGTCCATAATTATTATGGGGAACTTTGAGAGGCTCTGTTGATCTCCCGGAAACAGCTCTGGGATCAACCAGTGGCGCGACCAGCTGAAGCCTTCTCAGATACTTCAGAACTTGGCTCGTCTCAAAGGAGTCCCGCCACCCAGGACGGAGGACAATGGCGAAACACTGTCATTCAATGGAAAACAGTACACCCTGGAAGAATTTGGTAATTGCCAAACCTCTCATAGTGTTTGCTAAACTTCAAACCAGTATTTTAGGATCATGAGCAGTATGTTTAAGATATGGACCGTAGACATACTGCGCTCTCTTTTACCTTCTATATTTAGAGGCCAACAAAGAGATCCACCAGCATCTGGGCCCTGCGAATGAACGGATATCTCTGCATGTCCTCAGAACACAGGGACTGGTCCCGGAGCATGTGGAGACCAGGACACTGTACAGCACCTTCCAGCCCCAACTCTCTCAGGTCACCGCTCATGTTGTCTTTACCGTCAGTACGTCTCCCACTGCCTTAATGTATTGGAGACTAACTGTATTTTACTTCACTTCATAGGGACGCATTCAAATGTGGGTAGACATTTTCCCTAAAAGCTTGGGCCTTCCCGGACCACCCTTTAACATTGCGCCACGGAAAGCCAAAAAGTAACAGACACGCTTCATAATTTAGTATTTCAAAGTGTTTTCATGAATGTCCATTATACTCACACCATTCATATCCATTTAGGTATTTCCTTCGAGTTGTTGTTTGGAACACTACTGATGTCATTTTGGACGAAACTAGCATCACTGGGGAGCGCATGAGTGATATCTACGTCAAAGGGTATCGGTGTTAAACATTGTTTTAAGAAATGTAATCTTTTGAAAATGCATTGAACTATTCCCCTGGCAGCCATGTATGTAACCCACAAGTGGTTTGTTGGAACATATTACAATCTAAATGAATTAACCAGTTAGTCTGGGTTGGGTCCAGCTGGATGCCAGGGATGGAGGAGGACAAGCAGAAGACTGATGTCCACTACAGGTCCCTTGATGGAGACGGTAACTTCAACTGGAGGTTCGTCTTTGGCTTTGAATATCTGCCCGCTGAACAGCTCTGTCTGGTCTCCAAAAAGGTGTGTTAAAACCTGAGAAACTTGTAGAAACATAATGATGTTGCTACAGTGATTTGGTTTACCGTGATATTGTCTTGCATCTTCTCACGACTTTCAAACATATGCACAAATATTTTACGATTTTCAATGCTTGTTGGGACACTAAAAGTTAGACCCAAAAAAATCAAAATCATATCTATCCTTCCCATAACCCAAAAAACATAACCCTAACACCTGAGACTAATTCTGACCCTTGCCATAATTTTCCCTAAACAGCACAATTCTGGAAAAAACATAAAACTGCATTCATTTGTTGTAATTACCAAGGTTTTCACATTTGCATAACGGAACATATCATCTGCATTTTGGATGGTTTGGGTTACCTTCAACAGGAACACTTCTGGAGTCTGGACAAAACAGAGTTCAGGATACCCCCCAAGTTGATTGTTCAAATTTGGGATAATGACAAGTTCTCATTGGATGATTACCTGGGTAAGGCACCTCTCTTGCAGTGAAAAAAATTAAATATACATTTGATCATATGCTAATTTTGCTTTGCTGATAAACTGCACTATTATCACATATCTCTTTCATGTTATTGTGGCGGTTTTAAAGGCACGGTAGAGCTGGATCTACGCAAACTTACCCCTCCAGCGAAGACTTCAAAGATGTGCAAACTGGGCATGATGGAGGAGGTGACGAATTCAGGGCACGACAAACTAGACCTGGCCAAGTCATTGTTCGCTCAGAAGTCTGTCAGAGGCTGGTGGCCCTGTGCCGCTGAACAGGATGGGAAGAAAGTCCTTGCGGTGAGTACAGCGAAGACAACATCCATTTAAAAAGATAAAACTGTGAAGATGAATGAACAGTCAACATTGTGTGGAATCAATCTGAACTAACATCCGTTATGAGTAGGGGAAGGTTGAGATGACTCTAGAAATTGTATCTGAGACTGAGGTGGATGAAAAACCTGCTGGAAAGGGCAGAGATGAACCCAACATGAACCCGAAGCTTGACTTCCCTAAGTAAGGATCTCCACTCTTCTGTGTATCTATTTACCCGTAATACACCAGAAAGGTTTACCTCTGGGGACCCCTAAGTGGAAATCCTTGTCGAAAACTTTACACTGTTCATTTCCGATATACACGTACCGTGTTAAACTTCCTCGTATACCGTGTTAAACTTCCTCTCCCAAACAGGCGTCCGGACACTTCCTTCTTTTGGTTTACAAACCCATGCAAGACCATGAAGTTTATTGTGTGGCGGAGGTTCAAGTGGATGTTCATTGGACTCATCATATTGATCCTGGTCCTGCTTTTCTTAGGGATCCTGTTGTACTCCTTACCGGTAAGAACAGGAAGCAGGGGACAGATGGCTAATCAAATTAAATCAAATTAGCATTCATTAAATAACAAGCTGTCCGCATTTTAAAGTGTTTGTCTAATTGCTATTTTGTTCTCATTTCAGAACTACATTTCAATGAAAATTGTGAAGCCATTCAAATAAAAATTCCATACTGGGCTCTTTTGTCAAGAGGATCAGACATCGTGCATGGTTGGGATGGGGTGGGTTTCAACTATGTTTAATTTCTACATTTTAGTTTTTGGTGAAGTTAATTGGAATAGTATAATAGTATGACTTGGACTGCAAAGGGAGGGTATTATTATGTGTAACTTTCTGTTTGACAGTAAACTACCATTAACTATTATATGACCTCTAGAGGTGCTTTGGGGTATTCCAGACAGTTATAGCTGCCTATAATTATATCTGGCCCTCAGCATGGCCTTTTAAGAAGATAAAAAATAAATGACAAAGCCGTAAAACTTTATCTTGAATTTTAATTTTAATATCAGGGTTTCAGGATGAAATATAATTGTATTTATTTTTATCTTGTCCGTATGCCTTTTCTGAGTTTTGGTGGCAAACGGGTGGCAGAAAAGTCAATATTTGTTGATTAGAGGCTTTTAAATACATTTTCTTTTAAGTCCTAGAAACGCATTGACCAATGTGGACACAGATATGAATGTAGAAATCCATTATATTTAACTAATTTGGAGATGGTCTTATGCAGAGTGACAATAGTGAGTGTATGCAATTACAATATGTTTTTGTACAGCTCCCCATGGGTATCATAATAGTCCCATCAACTGAGAACATTTGTTTATAGGCGCAAGTCACATTTAAGTTACATTTACTGCAACTGAAATACATTACCCATTAATGAATGTAACAGATTACTTGTAAATGGCCAGAATTACTGTACATTCTGCTAGCCTAGATTTGCCATTTTTATTTGTCCAATATGCTTAATTCATCATATTTGCTTTCTCATTAAATACAAATATTGATATAAAAAGATTAACACTTTACAAAAAAAAGTGTCTTTGTGTAATATGCCTATTATAAAGGTATATTTTCATTTTTGATCTTATCAAACTTCCTTAAATGTTATGCAATTTTCATTGTATTTATAATGGATGTTTTGTGCTTTGTAATGCCTTAAACCAAGTAATTCAAACCCCGAATACCCACTGGCTAAACGCCAGTTTCACTGTTCTACAACCCTGTTTCCAAAAAAGTTGGGACACTGTGTAAAATGTAAAGAAAAACAGTGCAATGCAATAATGTGCAAATCATTTCATTTGCTGAACAATACATACAGGTTTTGGAGCAACATATGCTGCAATCCAGACAATGTCTTTTTCAGGGAAGGCCTTGCTTATTTCAGCAGGACAATACCAAAGCACATTCTGCACATATCACAACAGCCTGGCTCTGTAGTAAAGGTCTGGGTGCTAAACTGGCCTGCAGTCCAGATCTGTCACCCATTCAAATCATTTGGGGTATTATGAAATGTCAAATGCAGCAAAGGAGACCCCCAACTGTTCAGTAGTTGAAATCCTATATCAAATAAGAATGGGACAACATTCCACTTTCAAAACTACAGCAATTGGTCTCCTCAGTTCCAAAACGCTTACAATGTTGGGAACTGAAGAGGTGTTGCAACACAGTGGTAAAGATGCCCCTGTCCCAACTTTTTTGACACGTGTTGCTGGCATCAAATTCAAAATGGGCATGTATTTTTCCAAAAACAGTAACATTTCTCAGTTTCAACATTTGATATTTTGTCTTTGTAACTATTTTCAATTAAATATAGGGATACATGCTCGCACATCATTGCATTCTGTTTTTACTTGCATTTTGCGGAGCGTCGCAGATTTTTGAAAATGGGGTTGTAATTGTCTTGACCTGTTACTAATAGCAAAGACACCTCACGGGCTTTGTAGTTTACTGTTAATATATCACGCCAGATTGCAAATCTTGGCCGTTGCACATTGGCCATATACCACGCCCCCTTGTGCGTTATGGTATATAGGCCTAATCAGTAGATAATACGTAGACTTCGAGATTCTTCATTTTTCGTGGTTTCATTTTTGTTTATTTAAAAACATTTGTCCATCAATAAAATGTCTCAATCCTAATAATGATTAATTGCACAATTGTATCTCATGCCATTTTTTCAATAAAAATATGGTACAATCACTGACTCAGCAAAGCTATTCCATCTGTGTATGGCTGAGGTCGTTGATGTCTTTCTGCTGATCGTCTCTGAGCTTTGACGACGTAAATCCTTTATTTTATAATTACTTATCGATCTAAGAATTAGTTCGCTTTATAACGCACTATCAGCTTTTCAGTCCAGTTAAGCCTAGTAATGTGTGGATTTATTTTTGCGATATATTAAAAAAACAACCTCCATTTTGTTTTGAAGTCCTGATCTGAGGTACCTGAGTTCCAGTTTGGCTACTGTTAAGCCTATGCTCGGTACGGTATGGGATAATTTGATTATTCATGCAAATAGACATAGGTACATTTAAAGTAAAATAATATCGCTAAATTTAATGTGATCCACTTTCATTTGATTGATTTGATTCTGTTGTAAACGAAATGTTTTTACATATAGATGCTCCATAACGAGTGCCCTCCCCGGTAGAGCCAGGGCAGTGCTGCTATTCTCACTTCCCGCTATTATCTACTTAGCTTTTTCTTATTAGGTAGTATAGAGTAATGAATCAACATGTTTTACATGAACTATTTCAGATGTTCCATACAATACAACAAACCTACCAATTGTACAACGCTAGGTGTTTCCAGACCTGAGACATGCTTCAGCCACTGAAGATTCTCTTCAGACTCAAGTGGGTAGGGTCAAGGTGTTGCTCCAGCTATGTCTCCAGGATGAGGTGAGTTCAGGTCACTTTCAGATATACACGTGCAACACTTAAAAGCTGTGATTTCTAGGAATCACATTTAAACTGAAATGAGGAGATGTCTGATAGGTACCTGAATAGGATGAAGCAGGATGACGAGGTGTGTCGAACAGCATTGCAGTCTGGGAACATTTTCCTCTATCACCAACTGGCTCCTCTCCTGCAGCGGACTGACATTGGAACATACCAGTTTCCAGCCCTCCCGGCCGAAGGTACATTTTGCCCAAATAAACAGTAGGGAATGGAAGACAGACCGAAGTGGATGGTGAAAGTCTACATACCTCCTATACACATTTTGCTGCCTTAAAATCAAGTTTAAAAAGGGATTACATTTGATTTTTTTGCCTGAAGATCTGTAATGGCCTTCTGAATCCTACTGAAAATCTCAGATTTTAATAAGAAGGGCAGGAATAAACACAGACTGAAGGATTTTAAGGTTATGGAAAGAACTTTGCAATTATTTACACCAAATAAGTTTCTTCATAACTTATGTACACTGATGAGACAAGACATTATGACCACCTGCATAATATGCTGTTGGTCATCCATGTACCTCCAAAACAATGCCGACCCCCCGAGGCATGGAGTTTACAAGACCCTTGAAAGGGTCCTGTGGTATCTGGCACCAAGACATTAGCAGCAAATCCTTCAAGTCCTGTAAGTTGCGGGGTGGAGTTGCCGCGGATCGGGCTTGTTGGTTCAGCACATCCCATTGATGCTCAATCGGAGTGAGGTCTGGGTAATTTGGAGGCCAGCGCAACACCTTGAACTCTTCTTTATGTTTCTCAAACCATTCCTGAACAGTGTATGTAGTGTGGCAGGGCGCATTATCCTGCTGATAGAGGCCACTTCCATCAGGGAATACCATTGCTATGAAGGGGTGTACCTGGTCTGCAATGATGTTTAGGTAGGTGGCACGTGTCAAATTGATGTCCACATGAATGCCCAGGCCCAGGGTTTCCCAGCAGAACATTGGCCATAGCATCCCACTCCCTCCACCGGCTTCTCGTCTTCCCACAGTGCATCCTGGTGCCATCACTTCCCCAGGTAAACGGCGCAAATGTACATGGCCGTCCACGTGATGTAAAAGAAAATGTGACAGGTGACCTTCCACTGCTCCAAGGTCCAGTTCTGAAATTTAAGGGGTCTGAATACCT
Organism: Esox masquinongy; assembly: GCA_016801175.1. Classification (NCBI taxonomy): domain Eukaryota; kingdom Metazoa; phylum Chordata; class Actinopteri; order Esociformes; family Esocidae; genus Esox; species Esox masquinongy. Next base: position 13,079 of record JACXGI010000731.1, on the reverse strand, counting down.
TCCAAAGGTCTAGTGAATAAAATACATTCTTGAGGCCTGGGGTGGTCCAGCCATGTAGGTTGCATCTGTACTCCTGCAGGATGGGTTACAGATCCGGCCTACTTCTCCTTCTGTAAAATCTTTCTTCAATCTTTCACAATTTTCCTTTCCAAAAAACCTGAAAAAAATGTAATATACATTTAAATAGATATATATTTTTTTATGTTGTATTTGAGAATGTGATTAAATTATACTAGAAATTGGCATTTCGTGACCTAAAACAAGGACAACGCAAGATAAAACTTCTAGTATCTATGTGATGGGAATGTTTGTTCCTCTCAGATGTAAAAGGAATTCTTGAAAACCTTGGAGAAAGCAAAGAAATGCTGTGGGAATCTATTCTTATCAACTGCACTGAATGGAACAAAGCACAGTTTTCCTTAGATGTTGGTAAGAGAACTGTTTGGACGGTATTATGGACTGAAACAATAATTATTCTCCGGCAATACTGTCATCTACACTGAGTAAAGAATTCGAACTGTCTCTGTGTTGTAGGGTCTATAGAACAGGCTGCTGTGGAGAAACTCTGTGGAGGAACCTTCATAGACCTGAGAAAAGCTTTCTTCCTACTCAGAGGACCTGAAGCAACGTTGGCAGCCAGAGTAGGTATTTCAGTCCAGTCTCTCCAAACTTGTGTTGCACTATTTCTAATGAGAACGATACCATGTTTGCCCTTGTACTTTGTATTTTGTATCCAGTGCATTTTCATCATCAGGGACAGGCTCTTCTACGATGGCACCAGACAAATGGCTTCTGCAGTTCCACTGGGCAGCCCACACATAGGAACCAGTCTGGCAGTCAACGTGTGTGCCACAACAGTGGTATCACATATTACCCCAAGGTTAGAATGGAGTCTTATCTAGCAGATAAAAGGTCAATCTACTGTTAGAAAACGTATATATCACATTGGATTCTGTTCATGATTTCAGAGTAGTCTAGCCCAGTGTTCTGTAGTCTGTTTCGTTTCTTTTAAAGATGTCTCCAGTGGTGATTGCACTGGTGTCTGATGGAAAACGTTGTCTGCTGGGGAGGCAGTCCACCTTCCCACGGGGGATGTACAGTGCACTGGCAGGCTTCTGTGACATGGGTGAGTCTTACATGTCACACATTTCAAACTGAGAATTGAGTTTTTATTACATGCATTCTTACAAGGTGACCTCGATTAAGACAGCATGAGAGCGAAGTCATTTATAACTGTACCAATTAATTGTATTTAATAAAACGGGGACAACAAAATAGAGGGGAACAGATAACAGATAAGCCTGTTTTTCTATAAACCATTTCTTTCCATCAATAGGTGAGACCATGGAGGAAACACTCTGCCGGGAGATAGCTGAGGAAGTTGGGCTAGAGGTGGAGTCTATCCAGTACTCAGGCTCTCAGCACTGGCCGTTTCCACAGAGCTCCTTGATGGTGGCATGTCACGCCACTGTCAACGCTGACAACACACGGGTCAGCCAGTGTTACAGTTTCAGTCATTTAACCAAAGCTCTTATCCATAGCAACTTATGACTTAATGTATTCATTTTAAGAAGCTAAGTGGAGTGCACAAGTGCTGGCCCTAGCCTTTTGGGGGCCCTAAGCGAAATTGATTTGGGGGACCCCTCTCTTATTGGTCTGGGGCTCACTAACGGTTTAGGGCCCACTAGCAGTCGCTTATACCTAGGGCCGGCACTGCCTATGTCACTTATACCTATGGCCGGCCCTTCGCACAAATCAGTAGTAGTAAATATTCTCTTCTGAATTAGTTATTGGCAAAAGTTAGTGCTGGGAAGAAGAATAAAACCATAAGGACTTCATATTTCACAGAAAGTCATATTTCATAGAAATCTAGAAAACATGGGTAGTTATGTCACTGTAAGGATTTTTTTAGATTAAAAAAAATAATTTTGTGAATTTTACTAAAGTAATTTTCTATTATATTTTGTTATACTTTATTTTACTATGATACTGTAACTACATAATAACATTTTGTTCACAATCCGGCCTTGCTCATCCAAGGTTATATAAATAAAATCTTCCCATTGTAAAACAGTGTATATTGAAACATTTACTGTTAAAACCATAGTGAACTCCATGTTGATTATGTGAACCGCTTTTCCTAACAGATCAGGGTGGATACGGTGGAGTTGGAGGATGCCCGGTGGTTCAGCCTTGAGGAAGTCCAGGAACTTCTCAAGATCAAGGCACCTCCTCGGAACAATAAAGGAGAGCCCCCTGTTTTCTGGGTACCACCAAGGTACGCCATAGCGAACCGGCTAATCCAGGAATGGGCCAACCAACAACAGCTCAAATCCTGACAATATAGATGAATATTCGACAGCATAAAAGCTGATGAAGCAACAAAGATCAGCTTAAGACCAGGCTGACAAAATGTATTGTGTTAAGTGCTTGGTAATAGGACGTTTGACTGTTGAAGTAAATGCAGATTACGGGTCCATAAGAGACACTACTGGGAGAAATTACCATGTTTGATGTACTGTAAATGAAATAATAAATGTGACAGGAAAGATCTTGACTGCATTCTTCTTGTGCCCTCATCTCAAAATACTGTTTTTTTAGGTTCTCTGACCTTTAATTACTATTTAAAAGGAGACAAGGAGAATGGGCGCAAGAATCATGTAATTGAAATCTTCACTCTTATTCAAGATGGCCTTATTTTATCACTTGCTTTAAAAGTGGACGATCTGGCAATCTCCACACAATATTACAATGAGGCTCAAAATGATACACTTACAACCATTCTCTCTGTATATCAGGTAGAGTAATATTATACCTGTGTTGTATGAACATAAACTGAATAAAGTCCTCAAATTATATTTTTTAAGCCGGAGATTTACTCGCTATTGCAACTAAGAAAGACAATGAAAGCTTTGGACAATGCTTTTATATTTATTAAGAAAACCATGACATAAGTGCAATGCGGGAAAAGACATAAGGGCTACACATGAAACACATCACCAACATGATGTCATGTCTTGATAAAGTTTTGATATACTTAACCACTTGAAACATCAAGGCAGCTGGATACAGAGGCTGGTATGATAAACAAACCATTGCCCAAGGAATTACAAGCTCATCTGAAAAAATACATTTAGTTACATTACATTTCAGAGTGACTACCCCACTGTAATCATAACATATAACTGAGAACAGAGATAACTGTTAGCTACAAGCCACAGGAAAGTTTTATAATGAGTCACTTCTTTCCCTTCCTTCCTGAGGAGGGGTTTGTTTTCTTCTTACAGTACTTTGCCTCTAGGTCATCCATTAAATTGTTAAAGCCTGCTTCTTTTGACTTCTGATTTTTCTGAAATAAAAGAGGACAGAAGACACATCTGCAATGAAAGCTTGGAAGAAAGGTCAGACTGCATTTTTTTAGAGGTGGGTAATGTTTTTGGTCACTCCACACCACGTTGTCCAAAAACATTTCTCACCTTGATCATGGCAACTAGGCTGTCCTCGCTGTCCAGGCCCATCTCTTTCTGCATCTCCTCTGCCTCTTTGCGCTCTTTATCGGCCTGGAAACATAAGAACAAAAAAACATTAAGAGCTGCAATAGTGAAATGCATTTGGTGACTAAAAATACTCACCCAGGTGATCCGCCAACTGTGTCTATTACATGAGCACAAGCTAAAAACAAGCAAAAAAACTCCACGGAAATGAATTCCCACCTTGCGTTTGCGGATGCTTTTCTTCTTCGCACTCTCGTTGATGAAGGCCTTGTGAGGGGGTAGCTCCTTGGAGTCGATGGCACACTGGAGGATCGCTCGGATCCGTGGCTCATCCTCCTGGGTGGCACACAGCACATTCTCCATGATCTTGTCCATGTCGCCCTTGTGCTCCTCGTAGGCCCGCATAAGATCGTGCTTCTCCTCCTCGGAGTCCTTGTAGGACTTCTCAAAGTCCAGGATGTCTTGAAGTGTGATCTGCAAAGAGAAAAGCATGTCTCGTGTAACACAACTGGTTGTCATGTTCTGGCCTGAGAGTGTTTATTGTTACATTTGATTATGAGTGTGCGGAATTGGAAAACTGAGCAAGACGTGTTAAGTCTTTCGCCAAACGACATGCTCCAAGGCAGTGTTTCTCAACTCTGCTCCTGGGTGCCCCCCTCGCCCTGCATGTTTTAGATCTCTCCCTGCTCTGTGACACCTGATTCAAATGATTAGCTCATTATCAAGTCCTTCATGTAGTGATGGCCATTCAAGGCTTCATTACCGTTCTTCTAGCAGCAGGATATTATGCCAGCAGTGCTAACTCAGATTTTCTTTTTCAAAATAAAAGCCATCATTGAAATATATAAGGTAATATAGTTAATAATCTAGTCTGTACATTTTATATTTAATGTCTGTTCCAATGTTATTCTTGTCTGTTCTTTTTCACAGACTAGATTGTTAACTATATTGCCTTATACATTTCAATGATGGCTTTTATTGTGATAAAGAAAATCTGAGTGCTGCCAGCATGATATCCTGCAGCTAAAATTACGTTAATGAAGCCTCAAATGGCCATCACTACCTTCATGAGCTACATCAGGTATGTTAGGGCAGGGAGAGATTTAAAACATGCAGGGCAGGGGGGCGTCCAAGAGCAGGGTTGAGAAACACTGCTCTAAGGCCTGGGACAGTGCAGATGACTAATAAAGTCAGATTTGATTTCCACTAGACAATGTATCCATTTGTGACTTAAATCTTCATTTAAAGCCTTACCTTAGGAAACATTGTTCTCCAGTACTCTTCCCAATTCCGATCTCGGTCAACTGAGTCAGACTCTTCGTCTATGATGCCTTGCTCGTTATAAATAGCCCTTTGGTCCGCATCACTCAACACCGCGTACACCTTCCCAAGAGCCTAACACATCCACAAACCAGGATAGAAACTGATCACACTCCTCCTGATATATCAACTATTATTATCATTTTTTTTATGCTGCCTTACCTACCTGGAACTTGGCAGTGGCTTGCTCATCACCAGTTGCTCTGTCGGGGTGGACTTGTAGTGACACCTTATAGTAACCCCGTCGAATCTCTGCCTCTGACGCATCCTTTGTTACTCCGATGACATCATACAGATTTGACGTCTTGAACAACTCCTCACACTGATCCAGTAAACCCATGTCTGTGATGTGTAGCTAGCAACTTGCTAGCTGCTGAGGAAAACACGACATTGTATTGTGAATGAAAATGCTGCGCTACAGCTTCTACCCTTCTCCCCTAATGTACCCCTTCTACCCACTGTCATGTCCATAGTAGTATCTTCAGTGAATGGGGCAGCTCTTTAAATAGCTAGCTAAAATTAGGATTTTGTCTATTATGAGTATTGGATATGCATATTGGACTGTACACCCAAATCTGTATATACATAGTACCAGTCAAAGGTTTGGACACCTACTCATTAAAGTGTATTTCTATATTTTTACTACTTACTTTGGTGAAACTAATGAAATACCCTTGAATGAGTAGGTGTGTCCAAACGTTTGACTGGTACTGTATATTAACGTTCAATACTCTTAATAGGCTAAAACCTTATTCTGATAGCTATTCAGAAACCTATGAAAAGACCTATGACTTTATTTGTTTAAACTCTTCACAGGTGCATTCTGTGTGTGTCACTGATCAAGCAGATACAGTACATCCTTTCATGGGTGCATAATTATTAGGTTAAGCTGTACAGTCCAATATTTATGTTCAATACTCATAATCTGCCTATTCCTAATTGTGTCCAGATACGAAGTGGGGCTCAAAATGATACATACAATGCCTTATCTATTCGAAATGTGTAATGTTTCAAATGTTTTTATCTATTTTGATTACTTTAAATGATGGACCTTTATTTTGAAGGGAATACTAGGAGGCGCTACAAGAAAAACACTAGTGTCGCACTATTGTAGCTTGCTTCTTATAATGTACGTCTTAGTAGCCAAACTCATGCCAGCCACTTCTGTGTCACAGTGTCGTTCGCTACAGTACTTCATAATGTCTCCTGGATACAAAAACGGATGCCTATAGTATAGTTCGGCATGAGTAATGGTGTTTAGGTAGCTAGGCAAGCTAGCCTTTAAAGTAGTCTACACTACGGGAGACCTAGAACTGCGACGTTGATGTTGGTGTACTTGTAACGTTAACTAGCCAGTTATCTTTGCTTTCTGTCCATGCCAACTTTTCCGAAGTGTAGATGCTAGCTAGCGAGTTTATTTATGTTAACTCAATGAGATGTTTCGACTAAAGTTTGACATATTGCAGGGTAATAATAATGCCTCTGAACTTACCAGTTCTCTATATGCTTTGATTGAATGACAGGTTACTAGTGTGATACCGTCCGGTTATTGTTGGCTAACTAGCTACCTTTTTGCTTTAACGGTTTCTACTGTACTATACGCGTCTAGATACTAGTTACAATTGCACTATAGCTAGAGTTGTCAGCAAGCTCCTCGGCGGCGAAGGCGCGCTATTAGTGTGACAAATATTATGCGCGCCACAGACTTGCCAATCACAGTTTAGGATAACCTCAACCATAGAGAGGGTAAGAGATGCCACGGTGTTTGAAGGATTAGGGGGGGTTACAAGACAAAACAGTTTTCTCCCACAGAGTTCCATTACTGAGGAATGTGTCTCAACCTTTTAGTGTTTACTGAAGTCTCATCTCTTCTGCCAGGTCTTTATGTAAGGTGTGAATGGCAAGGCACTGGATTTATAAACCATACATTTTAAATTGACATTTTAGTCTTATCAGTGACTTAAAGTAAGTGCATACATTGGAAATGAGCTAGGTGAAACAACCACATTTAGTAGTAAGTGCATTCCACTCAATTAATTGGTTATTGGCAAAGGTCAGTGCTGGAAATGAGCCTGTTATACAAACATAAAACATAGAAAGTTAACAAAATACTGAGGTGGTGGCAGTGGAGCTATTTTAAGTACCCAGTGAACATGTGATTTTTCAGGTGTTTTTTAAAGATAGTTAGAGATAATGCTATCCTAGCCTTCAAGGGAATCTGGTTACACCACTGAGGTGCCAGGACAGAGAAGAGTTTTGCCTACGTGGATTGGGAACAGTCCCAAAGTGTTGGGACAGCCAAGAGCACAGAGGTGGCTGAATGAAGAGCCCGGGTAGGGATGTAGGGTTTGAGTGTTGCCTGAAGGTAAGGAGGAAGCACCGTAGGCAAGAACTTGCTATGGCCCAATCAGTAAATTTTTTAAGTGGCCCCGATCTGCCCAATTACCTGTTCAATACACACCCACACTAGTATTGATCCTACTGCTTGTTTTAAAATGGTAACAAGATGATTCTTCAAATCAGAGCAAGTCCCTTCCACTTGTACAGATGACTTACAGAGTCAAATGTGATGGACATTGGAGGTCATTCAAGTTACACCTGATGGAAGTCAAGTTAACTTCTTGCAAGAAATGGAACTGATATGCCACTATTCCCTCTGCTTGTCATTCTTACTGAAATAGCCCACAATTTATGCACTAGGATCAATGCTATCTCATCTCAACAAGTGCAGACATGTAGACTTGCTGCAAGAGACATTAAGTGACTGTGGAGGCTACAGTATAGCAACAAAAATGTAACTTTTCACCCATGAGCACTGTCTTTAAATTGGTTTCCCTAGTTGATAAATATAATCTTTATTGCCTTTGTCAGGTGTCCACAACACATAAATGGCACAACAATTTGTTCAGGACTTCAGCACTGCATGTAACGGTAAAACACATTAAAATGACTGTTGCCTCAATTCCACTGCCGGTGCACTCACAGATGGTGTAATGGGAAACTTACATGGATGTGTCCTCTATCGTTTTCTATGATGTAGTTGTCTCTTTAATAAACCCACTTCCTTTCCTTTCAGGAACTAGAGTTGGGGGGTTCACAAAAAATTCTTCCGTCTGAGCAATGCACTATTTACGTTCTGATCATTAAAAGAAGTCTGCGTGTACTCGTAATTGATCACATTTATTTGTGTACTAGCTCCATTTAGATGTGGTATTATCTCAAAATTTCATCAATGCAAATCTGAAAGTGGTCAGTTAGCTACAATTTAAATAAACAGCAACATACAATGTCAAATTTCATTGCGCTACAAACCCAGTTGTCCTCCGTTATGGAGACCCTTGTTCACGCGGCGGTGGCAGAACTGGGTAAACTTGTAGCGGACAGTTCTGTCTTCGTATTCAGCCTGGAACTGACTCAGGGGCATAGCGCGGAAGGCGAATTATCGGAAAAACTACAGACGGAAAGTCAGACTAAGATGGTAAGTTTCAGTAAGTGAAAAAGAGAAGAAAGGCCCAGCCTAGCAGCTGGATTAGTTAACTACTGTACGAGTCGTACACAGGCACTCAATACTCTGGTGACGGGAGTATGTTAATGACAACAATTTTAATGTAAACGCCCCTTTGAATTAAGTAGTATAATATTAGTCTAAGAATGAACAATTTGCAGTATCGTATAGTAGCCTACTGTATAAGAGTAGACGCCAAGAGTTTCAAGTGGTATTTTGAAACAAATTATATTAAACAAATTCACCTTATGATCCACGAAGTAATAGCAAGGTATACACAGACGTCTTGTCCATTTCAAACCTTCTCTATGGAGACAAGTGGAGTCCACCTTTAAAGATAGACATGACCTCATGTCCTGAGAACACTTAGGCTATTTCTAAATCAATAAGAGGTTTGAAATAGACACGATGGAGACATGCACATTTTTGTATTACTTCATGGAGGCTAGTTGAACATTTTCTGGTGGCTTCTTATAAAATCACACTATATTACTGTATTTTTGCACGATTTTCTGAAATCTAAAATGGTTCAAAGACCATTTTCTCATAGTCTTTCCATGCCATGACTCATGTAGGTTGCATGTCGTACTCCTTTTGCAGTAGTTAACGAAGGATAAAAAAAATAGGCTTGTGAATATGTTTTGCCTAAGTTACACACCTTTTTGAGAAATGATTGCGATACTCTATGTAGTAGCGAATTAAGATGTGAATAGTACATGCGTCGCAATGAACTCCACTTACATTTTGGTCACATGTGCATCTCTTGTAATTTGTTTTCATTTGTAATGGCTCAGTGTGGTTGCACCCTTTTCATAATATAGGCCCTAGCTGCAGCTGCATGTGATACTGTACCAAGCTAACTAGCTATTTGCCCATATCGTGGATCAGCTGACCTGCAGTCTGGCTCCTATAAATGTTCAAGGCATTTACAGGTGTCAGATACCATAGAAAGATACCATACATTGATTCAAGAGCCACAATCCTATAAGCGTAGACTATTTATAGACACAGAATGCTGCCTTAGCTTCTTATGGAGAAATAATTTTTTTGATTTTAAATAATGCCTTGTTGATCTCTGTTTAATTTGCAGACACACTTTGCTGCAATCATGGAGGTACTGGGCAATGAAGCATTGGGTAAAATTATGAAAATTGTGGATGATACAAAATTTTGGATTGACTTTGAACCCAGACCTCTCAAAGGTCATAGAGGGAAAAAAGCGAAACCACAAGCAAGCATCTTAAATATTCTCTCAGTTGGAGGAATGGGTATGTAGCACTGTTTTGTTTCTAATGTTTTGTTGTGTTGGATTATTACCTACAATAACTAGTACTTATTTATATCCCTAATTCCTCTTTTTCTTTGGTGCAGCAGAGGAACATTCTTATGGTGGAACTGGTAAAACTGCAACACAAACTCTTTCCATGGAGGTAACTTATTGTCATTTTTTTCTGCAATCACTTGCTGCATTTAGTTAACCAAATGCTTAAAATCATGTAGGCTAGTCTGTGTTCAATCTGTGCCATTTCTATAATGTGTTTCAATTATGTTCCTAAAATTCACACTACACTTAAATATTTGTGCTGGCAGTCAGCAGATTTGAAGGAAGTGGACACACCAGAATATCCCCTCGTTTTGGCTGTCTCTGTTAAAGACGAGCATGGGCAAATAGACCTCGGGGCCATTGCAGAGAGTAAGTTTAAAGCCAAAATAATCTTGACTACACAATATTGGTCTTTCATCGTTCCTCCATTTTAAATGCATGTTTTATGCTTGTTTTACAGGAGCTGTGGATGATGCTTTTGCAGGAAGATCCTCAGAACATCAGTACGGCATGAGTAGTGACCACCCCCAGGAAAATCCTACCGACGCCCTATTGGAGACTTTGTTCACCCAAAAGAAGCTCTTCATTTGCACAGAGTGTGGGAAAAGTTTCTCTACGCAGAGCAACCTCAAATCCCACCAGCGTCTTCACACGGGCGAGAAGCCGTTCGTGTGCATGTTCTGCAACAAAGCCTTTGCCCACAAACAGAGTTGTAATGATCACATACGCAGCCACACCGGCGAGAAGCCCTTCATATGTAGTGTGTGTGGGAAATGCTTCGGTAAGCAGGCTCACCTCAAGACCCATTCAATTATCCACACGGGTGAAAAGCCCTACAGCTGTGGTGTTTGTGGCAAGAGCTTCAACCTGGCTCAAAACCTGTCCAGACATCAGCAGATACACACCGGAGAGAAGATCTTCACCTGTTTGCTCTGTGGCAAAGGTTTCACGCGCGCTGTAACACTTAAAACCCATCAACTTATTCACACCGGACAGAAGCCCTTCAAATGCAGTCAGTGCGAGAAGAGTTTCCGTCACGCTGTCAATCTTAAGAACCACCAGCGGATTCATACAGGTGTCAGGCCGTTTAGCTGTGACTTGTGTGGGAAGACATTCCGTCAGTCAGTGAATCTGAAAATACACAAGCGCATCCACACTGGAGAAAGACCGTTCAGCTGCACGGAGTGCGGTAAAACCTTCAGTCAGCAGAGTAGTCTGATCTCCCATGGACGCACCCACTCTAATGAGAAGCCTTTCGAGTGTAGCTTCTGTGAGAAAAGATTTAATAATGCAAACAGTTTGAAGCTGCACCAGAGAATCCACACAGGGGAGAAGCCGTACAGCTGTGAAATCTGTGGGAAGACCTTCAGTCAGGGCAGTCATCTCCGAACACACAAGAGGCATGTCCATGCAGGAGGGAAACAGTATATCTGTGATAAATGTGGAAAGAGGTATTCAGACAAGCGGAATCTTAAGATGCACAAATGTGTTTATGCCTCAACCTAACACGGTAATGGGGAAACTGTTTCAATCTATGAGAGGCTGTTGTTCTTTGCTTTGTTATTTTTATGCCTGTTGGTCTGTTCACCAGACATGGTTCTGATGGAGGTCCTTCAAGACTGGCTGGCTTTTCTAGGGATACCCCTTTAACTTAATTTTTGCCTGAGCAAAGTGAATGGTTTACTGTGGAATAGGAGTTTGGCACTTGAGCTATTTTTCCTGTTTTTGTTTCCCTTTTTACAATTGTGAAAATATAAACACATAAACCAAATGGCTATTTATATTGTTGTAATATTAATGTATACTGTATATAATACAACTTTGTTAAATATATTTAAATTCAAATTAGGTTGAAGCTAGCATTTTGCAGCCTCAGATGTATTGCTCTCATTTGTAAAAAGCCCATGAACTGAATCTGGCTGAAGTTGGGCTTTAAATAATTACAGTTATGTCTTGTTATAACAAAGTACTTGGCTGTTTAGTCTGTTCTTTCAACATATTTGTTGTCTTTAATTTATTGGTCACAATTTGTACACGTTTCATAAAGTTGGATTTCCAGAGACCTGAATATCCAATTATGTCAATTTTTGTCTTTTATAGACTTTTTTATTCAAGATACTTTATCTAAATGAAAATAGCTTAATTAGTATCATTAGTAGGGGGGAACAAATTGGTTAAAAAACAATAAGTTAATTACTGGAATGTAAACAATAGAAACATGCAATGTTGCAAGGTTGGGATTTAACATCTGTAAACTTTGTTATGGATTACATTCAAATGGAAATAATACTACCATGTTGCCTTATTTTTGCCCAAATCGCAGCCACTGGCTATTTATAAATAAATGGTTAATTCAGTTGAAAGTTGTTTGCTGTTAAACTTATGGATGCTATTTGTGGTGATTTATTTGTTTTTTTCAAATTTTATTGTTTCTAATTCCTTTTCTGTTAAATTTATGTTATGAAGGGGAAAAACACCTATAGAATAGTGCTGGCTGTTTAGAAGAGTTAGAAATTTGATCTGTTCAAATGGGTATTTCACCATTACAGTATTTAACCAGGTCAATTGAGAACCATTTCTTATCTGGCCAATAAGTGCAATTTCAAATGAACATTCTTTACGAAGGTAATAAACCTTATCAGCAAATTACACTATACAGGTGCTGGTCATATAATTAGAATATCATCAAAAAGTTGATTTATTTCAGTAATTCCATTCAAAAAGTGAAACTTGTATAATGTATACATTCATTCCACACAGACTGATATATTTCAAGTGTTTATTCCTTTTAATTTTGATGATTATAACTGACAACTAATGAAAACCCTAAATTCAGTATCTCTGAAAATTAGAATATTGTGAAAAGGTTCAATATTGAAGACACCTGGTGCCACACTCTAATCAACTAATTAACTCAAAACACCTGCAAAGGCCTTTAAATGGTCTCTCAGTCTAGTTCTGTAGGCTACACAATCATGGGGAAGACTGCTGACTTGACAGCTGTCCAAAAGACGATCATTGACACCTTGCACAAGGAGGGCAAGACACAAAAGGTCATTGCTAAAGAGGCTGGCTGTTCACAGAGCTCTGTGTCTAAGCACATTAATAGAGAGGCGAAGGGAAGGAAAAGATGTGGTAGAAAAAAGTGTACGAGCAATAGGGATAACCGCACCCTGGAGAGGATTGTGAAACAAAACTCATTCAAAAATGTGGGGGAGATTCACAAAGACTGGACTACAGCTGGAGTCAGTGCTTCAAGAACCACCACGCACAGACGTATGCAAGACATGGGTTTCAGCTGTCGCATTCCTTGTGTCAAGCCACTCTTGAACAAGACACAGCGTCAGAAGCATCTCGCCTGGGCTAAAGACAAAAAGGACTGGACTGCTGCTGAGTGGTCCAAAGTTATGTTCTCTGATGAAAGTAAATTTTGCAT
>JACXGI010000730.1:92968-119559 GCA_016801175.1 Esox masquinongy | reverse complement strand
ATTTTATATATATAAATAGACTGTCATGCAAATTAGTGTCATAGGAAGGAACAACAGTTCTGTAGCTGAGTATTTGTGTGTCAACCACAGACACTCACATTCAAATCTTGTTTTCTCACACTACCTTGGTGATTTACCATACAAGACAAGCATTCACTTAACTCCGTAAGTACATTTAAAGATATTGTATTATGTTTTCAGTAATCAGCTATATATTCTCATTAATGCAACGCTTTAGTCAGGGCTCTACGATGTGTTCAAATAAATGTTTAAGGTCTAGTAATTCACCAGATATACAGTACTTGTTTATTAATCAATGTTTCTATGATGGCAGAGTGGGAGATGAAACAATGGTGACAGAAGGATGTTTGATGATGGTCTTTATCTGGTCTTTGGCAGGTACAATCTCATTTATTGGTTGCCCTCTTTCATTAAATGATCTTCTAGGCATAATCTATTAGAATATTCTACAATTCCAAAATGCCAGCAATACAAGATGTTTGTTGATGTCATTTTTGGTTGTATAGAGGTAATAGTGCAAGGAGTATATGTTTCTTACACAAGAGCATTGAGAATTCTTCATGTATTTAATTCACTCTCAGCTCAGCAACAACTGCAACAAAGTCTGAACAATGATGCAAGGTGATTGTATCTTCCAATGCAACGACTGGAGAGAATGTGACACTGACCTGCATCACAAACTGTACTCTGACTGACAACACCACCTACATCTGGATCAAGAACGGACAACGCCTCAGTGACCCAAAGATCCTAAATAACTACCTGTATCTAGACTCAAACAGCAGTGAAGATGCAGCCAACTACTCTTGTTCTGTAAAAGTGGGCAATGAGGAAATCAACTGTCCTGTATTGTCCTTTTTGACCAAAGAAGTTGTAGGAATCATGGTGGTTGTTCTGATTCTTGGAGTTTTTCTTTCTGTCTTTCTATTTTTCAGGTGAGTTAAACAACTATTTGTAATCTTATTTTACATTATGTTTTATGATTTTTATATTGATCTAGATTTTGTATTTATTAATTCACTCTGCTGTCACACCATGGGTGAGAAGGGCTGTAACTAAACTCAGTAGGAGTCTCATAGATCTTTATACACTACCAGGTTTAAAACCAGAGCATAGAGAGCTCTCAGTTACTGTTATACTATTGACTTCACAGGTTTGTTTATTAACAGTTTTACTATTTGCTAAACAGGTTCATTTAAAAACAGTTTTACTATTGGCTACAAAGGTTTAGTAAACAACTGTTGCACTATTGGCAACACAGGTTCATTTAATTTGAAGAAAACATCAGGTTCTCTGCCATGTTCAGTTTCAATAGACCAGCTTTAGCCTAGCACAAACAAGAGATAGTATAACACAAAACAAAAAAATACAAACAACAAATAAAAGAAAAACAGTTTTCAGTCCAGATGGGAGGAAATCATTAATCATAATTTTGTCTTGAAGGCTTTGCTCAGTTTAAAACAAATCTGTAAATTCTGACAAACATAGCTTCCCTCTCACCTGCTCCTCATAGAAAGGAAACAATTTAATTTAATTAAGTGCACATTGGGCAGAAGTACTGTATAAACAATAAATAAGGATATGCTTCAAACCTGTTAAACAGGTATTCATTCATTCATTTTCAAAATAGGAAGAAGTCCTCCAAATCCACTTCTGACACAAGAAACAAAGCAATGATCGAACAGGTGAGTTTATTGAAATCAGTTAAATGACAGGTACAGTGGTCTGCTCTGAGGTTAAAGGCTCAGTGTGGTCAAAAACATAACAAAAAAACAAGAATGAATTACAATTACAAGTTTACATTGTTTTAGAGAGCACATACTCTCCTTTCATTTGTCACCACTTTCATATAGCTTGGAAAAATATATATATTTTTTCATATTGTGTAGATGCTTTCAATCAAAAAACAATACACACTCAACTCAGCTAAGAATTGAGAGTGTACCTCTCTGGTGTGCTCTCCATCTTCCTCCACCTCTCCCTCTCCATCCAGTGCTCCATCTTCCTCCACCTCTCACTTCTCCTTCTTCTCTCCCTCGGTTTCCTCCTGTTCCCTTGCAAGAGCCGCACACATTTGCCAGTAACAGGTTTTTATGTTTTGTGTTTTTTAAGCAAATTAATGTTTAAGAAACAAGGCAGTTTGCAGCCATTGCAATAATTCAAAGGAATGTTGTCGAGGGCAGATATGAGTTCTTAAGGGTTAAAACAGGCCTTTAAATCAATGCTATATTGTAATATAGTTTTACCCCTTATGTTGTCTGTTATCTCTGCATCAGGATGACTCTTGTACCGTGTCTGACAATGTCTCAAGCCTGGCCTTGACCCCTCCCACACCACAGACAGCGGACTCAGGCCATCAGGATGACGTTCACTATGCCAGCATCCAGTTGTCTACCTCCAGAAACCAGGATATGTCTCTGTACTCGACTGTCCAGCTGACTCAACAGCAAATACAGGATGAAGATGTCCATTATGCAGCTGTGACATTCAACCTTCTGGATACATCAGATACAACCTCAATATAAGATGGTTCTTGACTCTGTGTGGAGGACATATGGGACGTTTTGCTTGGTTTAAATGCTGTAGCATTAAATTTGTGTTTTATGTAATTATGAAGTTGTCAAATAAACTCAGGCTGATAATAAATCTGATGCACGATAAATGTGTTATTTAGCGGTTAAGTTGCATCTTCTTGTGGCCTAGGGTTGTCAACAAGTCATAGCAACTGCCTTCGAACACATACAGTTTCCTCCACTAATATTGACACCCTTCGTAAATATTAGCAAAACAGGCTGTGAAAAAGAATTATTTGCTCTTTATCCTCTTGGGTCTTTCATTCAAAACATTGAAAAAAGTAGAAACTTTAAAATTATTGAAAAAAGTAAATTAAATTAATATTATACTGCCTCTGCCAGGAAGCATAAACTGGGCTGTGGTTGGATCTTCCAGCAGGACAATGATACAAAGCACACCTTAAAATAAACACAAAAATGGTTCACTGACCACATTATCAAGGTTTTGCCATGGCCATCCCTGTCCTCTGACCTAAACCCCATAGAAAACCTGTGGGATGAGTAGAAGAGGAGAGTCCACAAGTGTGGACCATGAAATCTGAAGGTTCTGGACAGATTTTGTATGGACGAAGGGTCTCAGATCCCTTGCCATGTGTTCGCCACCCTCATTGGAGAAGAGTCAGAACTGTTATCTTGACAAAGGGAGGTTGCATGAAGTATTAAATGAATGGGTTCCAATAATTGTATTGTAATGGGTTCACATATATATGATAAAAATGTTTGTTTCATGATAAGATTTTATTATTTCTTTCAATTGTTTTACTTTAATGAAAGGTTCAATCTTTGTTAATATTTTAAATGAAAGATCAATCCTCTTGATCTTTCATTTAAAATATTAACAATGAAGATTTTTTTCACAGCCTGTTCTGCGCATATGTTCCAAGGATGCCAAAATTAGTGAAGGGCACTGTGTATAAAAAAACGTTCCCGGGCTACTGCTATTTCAACACACTTTGTATCATTCTCACATAATCTCACTTGTCAGTATAGGCATAAAATGCCTCAAAATATGATAAGAAAATCTTTGCATCTTTACTCATTCACCTCAAGAAGCCAAAGGAGAAACTATTCTTGCTTTATAACTAAAACTTGAACTTGCAGGACCTAAAAACAATCTATCCTGCATACGGAAGAGTTCAACAAAAGAAGACCTTGACCAACAACACAGTATGAACAATAGAAGAATAAAATACCAGAAGTCCTGTACACAAGATGACTTGAACAGAAAAAGACCTGCCAACCAAAAGACATGATCACATGATGATCTGAACACAAGAAGACCTGAACAGGTTTAGAGTGGCATGGTTATCTAGTGGTGAAGAGGTGGTTCTAATCCCACAGCCAATTAGTCAACAGGGTTAGGGTTAAACGATAAAGATTTGGGTTTCCTCAGCAGTTTGAATGTGAAGAACCCCTTCCTAAAGGATCCAACAGGGACCTTTTAGATTAGCAGAGTCTCTCAAACATGTTTGTGCCAGGGACCTGCAAAGCATGGCCATATTCCTCTGGGGACCCATTGCATAATATTGTATACTGACCTTTTTTATTCCTCCATGATATCTATTACCCTAGCACAGTGAATTGTTTTAACAGTGTCTTTTAGGACATACTGGGACTATTTAAAACAATGATACGATGAAGTGTATTGGGCATTTTTCTAAGCAGGTAAACCTGAACTCTATAGTTAGTAAAATAGAAACCAATCCCTGTTAAGGTGTGCTATGGCTTGTGAGCACCATATAGGGAGTCAAACCTGAAATTGAATAGCTCAATCCCTTTACAAAGTAGAGTCAAATTTGTTGGAACAAAATGGGATGCAATGTGTACGTGCCATCCACAAAAACACTGTTCTATGAAAGAAGCATCAATGCAATAAATTGAACTTTTTCAGGATGGATACTGTACGCCACAAACGAACTGGCATTCCTCCACAGACCAGTGCTGGTCCGCTGACCGGGGTTTGAGAAACACTGTTTTAGAGTACTGTATGCTCAAAACTGCATTGTGGTATGGATATAGCTTGCTTTTATACATAATGTGTTTGGTGTACATACTTTATATAGTGGTTTCAATAAAGCGCTTTAGACCGCTGCATCATTCAGGAGGCCCACATATTTCTATTCTTTAATTGGGGTGCAGAGCTGGAGACCAATGTGACATAGGTAGTTGTGCTGCATCAAATGTCTTTGGGTGTTTCAAAAAATTAAAAAAAGATTTCTTAAAAAGGAAGTAAGTACTGATCTGTATCAGCTGCTTGTGCCCTGTCTACGTCTGTGTCAACCTCAGACAATCAAACACATCTTGTTTTCAAGCCATGCTGTTAACTCTGTAAGTACATTTGAATATATATTTTATTTGGAGGTATTGATCATGACCTATCAACATATTCCGATAATCAGAGGACCTCATGTCTCAGTGCTATACTGAGGGTTCTAAGAATACAACACATTTAAAGTAGTTCCTTACTATCCATGTGGCTGCAGTGCTACACAGACCGATCTGATCAACCAGATGTTACATGTTTGGTTATTCACTAGCTTTATTTGTCTCATCGCTTCTTTCTAAGAATACAGGGTGTGAGATGCAGCAATGGCATTGACAACAGCAGAAAGAGTTTTGGTTGTTTTGCTTTGGTCTGTGGCAGGTATGGCCTCATTAATTTGTTGACCTCAGGGCATTTTTAATTTTATATACAATTCCAAAATGCCAAGATACAAAATGTTTCTTCATGTGATTCTGAGGATTCTGTTTTTATGTTTTCCATTCCCGCTAAACTCAGCAACTGCAGCATCAAAGTGTGGTAAAAGAAGCCAGGTGATTGTAACTCCCAGTAAACCACCAGTGCAGGGACAGAAGGTGACACTGACCTGCAGCAGCACCTGTTCTCTGACTGACAACCCCACCTTCATCTGGTTCAAGAACGGACAACGTCAAGATAAGATCACTTCCCAGGAAATCTCTGTCACTAGTTATTATACATATAGTTACACCTGTGCTGCAAAGGGCCATGAGGATCTCCGTTCTCCCGCAGTGTGTGAGTGTGGACACAACTATAGTTTTGTTTCTTTGTTTTTTAAGTCAAGGTTTTAATTAAAGTCAGATTATAACTATCAGAAACAATTTGATCGAAATAATTGATGACTTACTTTTGTATATTAGGTGTTCTGGGTCGGAAATGTTTCAGTGTGACATACAACCACCAGAGTATCTGTGTCTTGGAAGGGTCAACAGTGGACCTGCCCTGCAAATATCAATATCCACGTACACATAATCTCCTAGAAGCAAACTGGTATATCCAAGAAGAACCAAATGGTGCACCTATAAACCTGAGCATGGTGTCGAGGTACACTGATCGTGCTGAGTTTGTTAGGACTAAAGATAAAGACTGCACCCTGAGAATCACAGACCTGAGAGAGAGTGACTCAGCTGAGTATAAATTCAGATTTAAAACGCAGTATGGAGAATGGGGGTACAGCTTCCCTGGGACAACTCTGACTGTCACAGGTAATAACACACAGTTTATTAAATTAAGGAACTGTCTTAGTTTATGTCACTTGGTTCATGTCAGTTATTCCTCTTGTATGTTTCTATCTCACACGTTGATCAGGTCTGCAGGTGGAGGTGACTCCAACCTCAGAGAAAGGGAAGGTGACACTGACCTGCAGCACCACCTGTTCCCTGACTGACAACCCAACCTTTATCTGGTTCAAGAACGGACAACGACTCACTGACCCAAAGATCCTAAATAACTACCCGTATCTAGACTCAATCAGCAGCGAAGATGCAGCCAACTACTCTTGTTCTGTAAAAGCTGGGTACAAGGAAATCGTCTCTCCTGTGTTATCAACAAGAGAGCCCACTACTTGGATGAAAGTTTTAGGAATCAGATCGGTTGCTCTGATTCTCATGGTCTTTCTCTCTGGCTTTCTGTGGTGAGACCTATTTTAAGTCTTATTTTAAAAAATATTTTATATTTTCAAGTTTTATTATTGATCTTCATATTGATCAAGGCTACAAGTAGCTCCTAACTTGCTGTTTTAAGAGTAACTCTTAAAAAAAGTGGGCATGTCAGTCCTACCCCGCCCTTTAAGACTTCTCCCCATTCCTCAGTAAAAGTTGGTCTTAGCAGCTTTGTGAATAGGTTTTAAAAGGGAAACTCTTAGCTAGGAACCTTTAGTGCTGTTTAGGAGTCCTCCTAGTGGTAAGATAAAATGTTTTGTGAATATGGCCCCTGGATTTTGTTTGAATGATTGGTATGTTTGTGGGTTCTTTGAGGTCATGTCCTGGGCAGAAGATCTTCAACTAAAGCTCAGTTCAGTATCTTAGGTCAGACGAAACCATCTAGGTTCAAGAGGAATGAAAGGGATCCTTGAAAAATGTGACAGATAAATTCATGAATTAATTACTTTTCAAAATAGGAGGAAGGCCTGCAAATACACTATGGAAACTTCAGCAGCAAATGGACAGGTGAGCCTTTTGGAATCAGTTGAATGCATTAGAGTGCTCTTTGAGGTCCCAGTGCAGTCAAAGTGATTTTCCTGTTCTTTATTAAATAGCATTTCCTCACCATGACAGAAAATTTGCACTTTAATATTTAGAAAATGTCAATAATGCCAATATGCACAATCTTTTAAAAATAATGTTGCTGTAAGAGCTGTTTGAAATACTTTCCTTTCTGAAATTCATGTGAGACAGTTCCTTTGGCCTAATTTGTGACATTACAAATGTGATTTCATTTTAACAGAACAGTCCCCATCTAGGTAAGGAAGGTGTGCTCTAGACGAACCTTGGACCAGTGCATTGTTTGCCATTTAATATCTGGAACTCACAGAAAGTCTTTAATTTTACTTGCTCTAGACAAGTGTTTCTCAACCCTGCTCCTGGACGCCCCCCTGCCCTGCATGTTTTAGATCTCTTCCTGCCTTAACATACCTGATGTAGCTCATGAAGGACTTGATAATGAGCTGATCATTTGAATCAGGTGTGACAGAGCAGGGAGTGATCTAAAACATGCAGGGCAGGGGGGCGCTAAGGAGCAGGGTTGAGAAACACTGCTCTAGACCAGGGGTTCTTAACCTGGGGTTCGCGACATGGTCCCATGGGGGTTGCGAGAATGCTACTCTAAAGACGCAAAAATAGAAGAAAAAAAAACTTGAAAATAACTAGAGGACATATTTTTTTAAGAGAGCATACAAGCTCTGTCTATCGCAACCCCTACCGGTCACATAATAAATTGGAAGATTTCTATTGGGTGGGCCACAATGAATTGTTACAGTTAAACTTTTTTTCTTGTTGCAAGGTAGGCTAGTAAATAGCTTAGCAACGGCGCATTTTTAATAGGTGGCACTGGAAGTGGGAGAGCTAAAGATAATGTGGAGAAACGCACAGCAGAAAACTCTGAACAGAAAATAAACACAGAGTTTACACAAAGTACCTAGAATACGGATTTACACAGACAAGCGATGGAGAAGATGCACGACCACAATGTGTTGTTTGTGGCGAAGTACAGGCTAAGAAAAACCTAAAGCCCTCCAAACTGCTACGCCACTTGCAACCCAGACACTCACCTTTGCAATCTAAACCGGTTGAGTTTTTTCAACGAAAGCTACAGGAGCTAAGAGGCCAACAATCTTCCCTACAGAAAGCCGCCACTGTGAACCAGAAAGCCCTTCAGGCATCTTTCCTCATAGCTAAATGGATTCATTTAGTGTCACCTAAGTGTCACACCTTAGGTGACACTTTTTTCTTACCGTGCGCTAAAGAAACGGTTTCAATTATGTGTGTGAAAAGCGCTACGGAGCAGCTAGCATCGATACCAGTGTCGGACGATACCGTGTCTAACCGCATTGGGCGCATGGCAAGAGACGTGGAAGAGCAGGTGATCGCTAAGCTAAAATGTAGTGTGTATTTTTCTGTACAACTTGACGAGACCACTGATGTCTCCAGAGATGCACAAGTGCTTGTTTACGTGAAATTTATTGATGAGAGCAAAATTAACAAGGACTCATTGTTCTGTTGGCCTCTTCCTGGGCGCGCCACCAGCGATCAGCTTTTTGTTTTGCTGGATACGTATGTGAGCATGGAATTGACTGGAGCAAGTGTGCAGGAATCTGCTCAGACGGCACACGAGCTATGACTGGCAAATACAGTGGGCTAGTCACAAAAGTGCAGGCCGTCGCTCCCTTCGCGTTGTGGAGGCATTGTATGATTCATAGACAAGCCCTCACAGCTAAGAAAATGCCACACCAGCTCTAACAAGTAATGGATAAAGCTGTTCGTACAGTCAATTTTATCAAGACCAGTGTGTGTGTGTGTGTGTGTGTGTGTGTGTGTGTGTGTGTGGGTAGGGGGGTGGTCGCAAAACATTTTCAGCCTCAGAAAGGGGTCGGACTGTCAGAAAGGTAAAGAACCCCTGCTCTACACCATTATATCAACCAACCAGGGCTGTGCATACAATACAAATATTTTCCAAAATATTTTAACACCCACGCAATTCGAGTAAGCATTTTGAGGGTCAAGGTATTCAGGTAAACAATAATTCAGGTAAACAATAAATGAAAAATATAACAGTTATTTCATTAAAAGACATAGTTATAATACATTTGAATTACTGGAAATTATTCACTAGACCTTTAAGGTAATGACATATAATAAAAAATGTTTTAAGCCTGTATGTTTTTAACCGTTTATCTTTCCATCATGACCTCTACCACAGACAGCAGATTCTGTCGAGCCGGATGGTACACTGCAATGAAAGTAAACCACCCCAGGGGCTAGTTGCTCAGAAGCAATTTGATCGGATTTCTGTTTACGGATTGGATCAAATCTTGAAAATGGGTTGTTCAAAAGAAAAAAAAGATTTTGAAATCGGACTGGATCACGTAATCCTGTCTTGGTTTTGATCTGGATCCAACCTTCAATATGTGTTGTTCAAAACCTTTTAGTAGGATTGGGATTCCTTTGATGCAAAAAATCGTGATTATCCTGATCCCAGCAGAAATGTGGATTCAGGGTGGATTTAAGGAACAAAATGTAATAAAACTTTAAAATTTATCAAATAATACAACATTTGTATCATGTAGCAGTGGCGTCGTTAGGCCTGGGCGTCCGGAGCTATAGCCTCGGATCTTTTATGAATAGCCCCAGATCTCAAATTGACCCAAAAAAATAATAATAAAAAAGTAGCCCTTGATCTATTCCTCTATACTTCTGATCGCGCATTATGACAATGTAGACGTGTAGGCCGCTAGCGTGTACATCGAAATGTTCCGCATGTACATTCAAAACCCAGAAAGTACATTCATACTTTCTGTCCCGGGCGGGGCGGGTGGGTGGGCTAAGCCCCGAATGTATTGTGATCCTGGCGACGCCTCTGTCATGTAGTATATTTATTCATATTTTGCACTTGATTTGTTTAACCATTACAGTGATCAAGTAGATAAAGTAGACACTAGGTTACATATTAAAGCTGCACTAGGTAGGACTTTTTAGTAAAAGAAAAACTTACCTTTCAGAAAGCGATTCTGCACCAATGCCTGATAGAGAATGAAGTTCTGAATAGTAATATGAAAAAAAGAATTACCTGTTAATTCTTTTTTTTATTTTTTTTAAAGTTTAATGTTATTCGTAGCCCGACTAACGCTAGTTTAGGGTTCCTGATTACTAGCTATAGAGGGCTAGTTTAAGTCTTCTTTCGCATGCATGTTTATTATAGTATATGCTGTAGTAGACAAGGGATGAATTGGCAGTTCGTCATCCTGGGGCAGTATTCACAAAACATCTTAAAGCTGTAAGTAGATCCTAACCTGCTGATTTAGGAGCAGTGGTGGGTAGTAACGCGTTACAAGTAACGCAAATGAGTAAAAGAGTACAGTTTCAGAGTAACGAGTACTTTTCTAGTTACTTTCTGGGGGCTGTAGTCTTTACTCTTACTCTTAAGTATTTTAAAAAAAAAAAAATCGTACTTTTTACTCCGTTACATTTCACCTACTCTTTTGTAACAATTTTGTCTTCATTTGTTTGTCAAAAAATATAGAGTTTTTTTGTTTCGTGATTTGACTTGAGGTTGGGTTGGGGTGTTCACTCCCGCTCCTTTAAATCTGCATCTGAGTGCGAGCACAGACGTAGCTAATTAAATGACAGACACCGAGATGGAAAGTGGTCAATTGGAGGACGTTGACGAGGGAAATTCCAATCCCTGGCCACAGTTGCACGACATGTTTTGATTAAATTTAAAATAGGCAACACAGTCATCATGAAATGTTGTCTTTTTATTCCCAAAGACGCAACTATCTCTGCTTTCAAAAACTCATCATCATACCTCCGCAAGCACATAGAGGTAAGGTTAGCGAACCGGCTTGCGCTACTTAGCCAGATAAATCCTATTATTATAGCTATCTTCTTTTTATTTTTGTTCAACTTTTTTTGTTATTGAACAAGTACAAGTATAGTACAACGAGGTGCAGTATATCTTAATGATAATGTAATATTCCAGCTAACTTACAACATATAATAACACTACAGCTTGTTAGTATATTTGTATTAGTGGTTAATTGGGCTTGACTTGAACTTCATTATTTAGTTATGCAATTTAGTTAGCAGCAACATACCCAGTCTAGCTAGCTAGATTTTAGTTAACATTGCAACTAAGCCTCCTGCTAACCAGGAGGCTTACCTGCAATGCAGTCATTCCACCCAAGACCTAACTTACTAATTACAAATATTTGATTGACAAGATGTACTGAGCATTACTACACAAGATAAATATTTTTTTTTACCAGTAACATGTATATTGGTCTTAATTTGCAATAATTGTATTTGCAACGCAGATTAATAATAGAAATACAGTATTATTTATTTTTGCAATTTTGTTTTCTATTCTATTGCGTTTTGTTTTCTATTCTGCATTACTATAGGCTGACTCTGGAAAACAAATGCCTATTCAAACATTATAAATGAGGTTTGCGTTTGTACTTAAATAATTTGTCCTTGTTGTTACTATGGCGTTAATGTCTTGAACAAAATATGTAACTAGTACTCAAGTACTTTTTTGACGAAGTACTCTTTTACTCTTACTTGAGTAGTTTTGCAGGTGGTACTTCAACATTTACTTGAGTACATTTTAGGATGAGTAACAGTACTTTTACTTGAGTACAGATTTTCAGTACTCTACCCATCCCTGTTTAGGAGTAACACTTAAAGAATGGGTCAGTCCTAACTTTAGGACTCCTACATTTTTGGCCTAAGAGTATTTCATAAAGCGTTTTTGCACTAAAACCAGCTCCTAAATCTGGGAAAAGTGAAGAGTAGTCAAGAGGACTCCTAAGTCACTAAGACCAAATCACAAACAATCCTAAAAGGGCTGCTGCCGGGAATCCACCTCGTAATCCGGTCAACATTTTAGAAACTTTTATTGACACTGAGCTTTTTAAAAGGTATTGCCTTAATCGCGAGGGTATTATAATCATAGTAGAGCTAGTCATTGATGCAGTCTCTTCACCAACAGAAACAACCCAATAACATCGGAGATCAAGGTTGTGACAACTCTACGCTACTTGGTCACAGGGAACATGCAGCAATGCAGCGCAGACGAACTACATATCTCTCAGTCATCTGTCAGTAGAATATAATATGAAACAACAAATGCCCTCTCCAGACTCCATATCGTCCGACAAATCATTTCGGTCCCTCATTCGCCAGCTACAAAGAAACAAAGCCGACTTCATGGCCATTGCTGGACCACCCATTGTAGTTGGTGCTATAGATGGGAGATGGGACACATAATTTCACAAATTATTGCACCATCAAAAGATGAACATGCATTTCTTTAGGAGCTGCCAGACATGTAAGAGGCTGACAATTAGCAGAACATATCTTCACTAGTCAGTTTGTCATTCTTGGTTTCATGTTTAATCAGTGACACTTGGCCTACGTTCTTATTTGAATATTTTTATTTCAGTATGGCAACATGACACATCCTTTTACAGTATTGCTATGATGAACTTTTATAGG
The DNA here is from genome assembly GCA_016801175.1 of Esox masquinongy. Lineage (NCBI taxonomy): Eukaryota > Metazoa > Chordata > Actinopteri > Esociformes > Esocidae > Esox > Esox masquinongy. The sequence goes on along the minus strand of JACXGI010000730.1, from coordinate 106,954 downwards.
AACTTTTAAAGCTGTTTAGGAGTCCTCCTAGTGGTAAGATGAAATGTTTTGTGAATACGGCCCCTAGTCTCTAGCTGCCATTATAGTTTCTTACAGTAATCAAACATCGCTCCCTACGGCGTACTTATGCTATATACAGCTTCGGAAAAAATTAAGAGACCACTGCACCTTTTTCTTTCCTTTCCAAAAATGTTGGAAAAGAAAGTTTTGAGTGAGGAACAGAAGCGTTCAATTTGCAATGGTCTCTTAATTTTAACCCTTCTGTTCCTCACTCAAAACCATCCTTTTCGACTTTTTTGGAAAGGAAAGAAAAAGTTGCAGTGGTCTCTTAATTTTTTCCGGACCTGTATATATCATACAGGTAAAATGCGCTTTCACAAAATAAATAAAGGAGGAAGGCCCGCCTCGCAGAAAGCAACAGGCTGGAAGGCCTGCCTCGCAGAAGGCAATTGGCTGTAACAGGATTGCTGGAACAGTATTGGCTGAAAAGTAACACGCTCCAAATTATAAATTGACATTCCACTGGCACTGATCAGTCTTTGATGCTACACAACTCTTAGAGGGCCTCATTAGCTTACACAACACGTTTATAGGGGACAAAACCTTTTTTTGTTTGTTTTTTTACTGAAAAAATCCTACCTAGTGCATCTTCAAGCCTTTCAGTAAAGTAAAAAAATATGATGATTTTGTCCCCATAAAATAATCCCCCATACAGCTGTCAATATCAAACAAAGATGGTATTTGAACAGTCATTTATTTTGAACTGACATTTATCACTGTATAATAATTACAATGACACAATCCTCAGAGATGAACCAGTCACTGACAGAGCCAGTTGTTATTGACACAGGAGCTCAGATAGGCTGGTAGCGTTTTTTGCCAAACAAAGTTGATGATGATGCCTATAAATCACTTCTTAAACGAGTAATCAAAAGAGAAGTACAGATTCGTCTGGCAGAGGAACAAATCACTCTTACCCAACTAAAGCAAACCAGCCATTCTTGATATCCGCCTCCTAAAAGCAGGGCTTCAAAAAGCGGGTCTCTCCACAAATGAAGAAGTCGGAACGTTCCTTATTTTGTAAACTATTGAACATTTAGCCTTACTATGATTTCAAGCGTGTTCAAAACATCCACAATGTATTTATGAATAATGTATATTTGTTTGTTTTACATTTTTTGGTGGGGTTTTTTGGTGGGTTGAGATGAGGGGTCTGACTTTTTAAAATTGAAAATGGAAGGGGATTTTTGTAATGTTTTATTGTGCTGTTTTCTGTCTCTTCAAATAAACACTTAGTGACCCATACCGGCTATTCTACCTGTTGTTCTTTACATAGCAAGTAGCCTAAATTGAGATATGTAGTCCCATTTAACACTGGTAATTTGGATTTGAAATTTGTATCTGGATCAGGATGATCCAATCCAATGTTGCTTTGAAAACTGTCACAAAAGTAAGATGGACTACATAATGCTGGATAGCATGGGATTTCCAAATCTGGATCATTCTGATCCAGATTAAACTTTTTGAACAACTGGGTCCTGAAGACAGAAGACAACCTAAATAAAGTTAACTGACAGTTCAAAATATGTCCAATTAACAATAACATTTAAGTTATGTAGCAGACGATCATATCCAGGGCCGCTTGCAGTAATGAGTACATACATTTCTCATAGATTCTGTCACAGTATGGAGGGCACGAGGCGCTGAGCTGTAGTGCTTGGACATTCCTTTAATCAGTGAACTCAAAACAACAGCAAGGTAGCAACAGCGACTGCGCGGCAACAAGCACAAAACTTGACCCACACATTGGTGGGGAAAAGGGCGACTGAAATAGGATCCCCAGTTAGAGACAACGCTTGGCAGCTGCCTCTAATTGAGGATGAACAAAACTAAACATAGAGATGCCTGGAGGGCGTATCTACAGTCCGGCCCTGGCAGATACCTCAAAAACAAATGGTTTAGATCATGCCAAATAGCTAGCCAACTACAAAACAAATAACAATAAGCATAATCTCAAAATATCCAGAACATTACTTTCACTCTTCAGTAAATTATTTTACATTCAACTGACTAGGTATTGAATCCTATATGAACACAGATGTCCGGTAATGATTAGCTCATCCTGGACAAATAAAGCAGGGAACCAAAGGACAGCTAATGTCCTCAATGTTGCAACCGGTTGGACAGCCTTTCGAAGCAGAGGTGCGACCAATATGATGAAAACAAACTAGAAATCTGGCAAAAAAATGATAACGTGGACATTATTAGGCATATTAGGCATAATGTGCTCACCCAGGAATTTACCACTGTAAAGTATATTCCATGCAAGGAATGTACTGTCAGTACCGCTCAGAAGACACTCTGCAAAAAAGCAATGCGGAAATGCGAAAGACGTATAATATTCTCTACTGGTACATGTCAAATATACACTGCTCAAAAAACTTAAGGGAAAACGTAATCATCACAGTATAGCACCAAGTCAATTAAATTTCAGAGATATCAATCTGTCCAGTTAGGAAGCATAACGATTGTGAATCATTGTCACCTGTTGTTGCAAATGAATGTGACAACAGGTGCACTGGAGGGGCAACAGCAAGACAACCCCCAAATAGGGAATGGTTTTGCAGGTGGTGGCCGCAGACAATCGCTCTCTCCTTATCCTTCCTGACTGATTCTTCTCTAGTTCTGCATGTTGCTACAGTCCTGGTAGCATGAGGCGGTACCTGCAGCCCATTCAGGTTGCACAGGTAGTCTAGCTCCTTCAGTATGGCACATCCATACAATCTGTAGCCAGAAGGATTTCTGTCTCCCAGTACAGTCTCAAGAGCATGGAGGAGATACCAGGAGATGGGCCATTATACGAGGAGAGCTGGACAGGGCCGTAGAAGGGCATCAACCCAGCAGCAGGACCGGTATCTGCTCCTTTGTGCAAGGAGTAACAGAAGGAGCATGGCCAGAGCCCTATAAAATGACTTCCAGCGGGCTACTGGTGTGCATGTTTTTGACCAAATTCTCAGAAACCGACTCCATGAGGGTGGCATGAGGGCCTGGTGTCCTCTAGTGGGACCTGTGCTCACAGCCCAGCACATGTGACAGACGTGGAGATGCCGCAGTGAACTTTATGCTACCTGCAACAACATCCAGCATGACCGGTTTGGCAGTGAGTCAGTGATGATCTGGGGAGGCGTATCCTTGGAAAGTCACACAGACCTCCACGTGCTAGCAAACGGCACCCTGACTGATGTTAGGTACCGGGATGTAATCCTCAGACCCATCGTCAGACCATATGCTGGTGCAGTGGCCCTGGGTTCCTCCTGGTGCAGGACAATGCCCGGCCTCATGTGGCCAGAGTGTGTAGGCACTTCCTGGATGACGTAAGTATTGATGCCGTTGACTGGTCCTCACGTTCCTCAGACCTGAATCCAATTGTGAACCTCTGGTACATTATGTATCGGTGCATCCGATGCTGCTAAGTAATGCCACAGATTGTCCAGGAGCTCACTGATGCCTTAATCCAGGTCTGGGAGGAGATCCTCCAGGACACCACCTGCCGTGTCATCAGGAGCATGCCCAGATATTGTTGGGAATGCACACAGACACTTTGGGGCCATACACACTACTGAGTCACATTATGAGTTGCCGTGATGAAATCATTTTGTTCTCAATGAAACTACGCAATGTACAGTAAAGAACTTGATCTTTTAATATAATTCATTCGTTGAGACCCAAAATCAAATTCTCTTATTTGTCAAGTGCACCAAATAACACGCATCATTCTGAACAATGAAATTCTGGTGGCAAGATGTGTGATTTAAATGGTCCCTTAATTTCTTAGAGCAGTGTATTTAAGCTTGAAATCATCGTATAGGAGAAAAAATGCTTTGTGCTATAAGGCAACAGGTGAACATTTTCAAAGGTGGTGGGGTATTTTTGTACCCACTGATAATGTTGAACAGACCATATCCCTTGTGCCATTCTTTGTACTAACAATATTTATTGTTGATCAGTACACATCTATTATTCCAGATTGGCGTAATATGGGGAAAGTTAGGCTTATGATATAATGTGCTTTTTGGTGAAATACTGATAACTTGGCAATTTAAAAACTCTAAATCTATTTCAGTAAAAAAGTGGACACCTCCAAAATCCATAAAGATTATTGATGGTAATGTAGGTTGAACAAAAAACTCTCACATTGACTTGAAATGTTGTATCTTCTTCAGGTTAAGGATACTGTTCATTGGATGCATTGAGTTCCCCACTTCCAGAGATATAAAAATAAATCATTTTCTAATGTAAAGATGTTTATTTTTTCAAATGAATAAATCATTGAGTCAGGTATTGCCAAAGAATATACAGGATGAATAAGACTCAAAAGGCCTTCCATCTTAGCAGTATCCTACAAAAATAGATAAATTCCCTTTTCAACCATGTTCTGTTGCATCCATGTTCAAATTGTTATTTTCTTCTTCAAAATACTTTAAATAGTGTCTTTTTCCCTATGATTTAAATCCTCAATAATAATAATTCCCAAATATTAAGCTGACGATTAAATAGTCAATATGAAATCTGATATTGTGATAGGAGCGATCCCAGGCGTCAGCTGATATGTTGCTGATCAATGACCACTCAGGTTTCCTGTCTGAACTAGCTGTGCTAATGAATGTGGGTTTTTATCTTCTCAAAAAAGGAAATTTGTTCCATCCTAGAGTAAGAGGAGGAATACATGTTAGCAAAAAATGGCGCTCCTTCGTTTCGTTTCGTACAGAGTATAAGAAGGAATTAAAGGATTTTCTTTGACTCTTGACTCCACATGTCCTGCCTACTTACATCTGTGACTACTTACATACGTGACAATATTATTTTAGGGTATGTGCATTCCATATTATTAATCAGCACATTCATCGCATTCCTCAAATCTTTTTTTCGATAGAATTAGGATGATTTTCCCCTTCTGCCCACACTGTTCTGGATCATATATAACCTCCATGTGCTCTTTTCAGATAGAGATACAGTATCTCCATTTCTATTACTTTGCCACCTAACATTTTCCGGTTACTGTCACTAATGTAAAATAAGTCATTTTCTTTGCTTTTAAGCAATGTTAAAGGTGTAAATATGAATTAGAGTGAATGTATTTACTCAGAGTTGAGCCTGGGAACGCCTCGGGATCCCCCAGTCAGAGCTGGCAAATGTCGCTCGGGAAAGGGAAGTTTGGGGTCCCCTGCTGGAGCTGCTGCCCCCGCGACCCGATACCGGATAAGTGGATGAAGATGATGATGATGTATTGCATGCATAGTCCTGAGCTAATATGTGTTAACTTAATTATCCTGGAATGCACAAGCAAATGACATTCCTACATCCATCTTCTGATAGAAGACTATAAATATTTGTGAATTGAAGTTCTATTTGTCATCATTCACATGATTGCAAGTACTCTAACTTTGAATTGTTAATCTTCCTATACCTTTTGTAATTTTAACAATTTGATCAGTCAGTTTTTGGATTGAGAGAAAAGAGAAAACTAACATGATTGGTTGTATTAAAGATCTTGTTCTCATTGATATGATTGTAGATTGCAAATTGCTAAGTTGCAATTAAAAGAGAACAAAAGAGAGCAGTGGTGCCTTGTGGTTCTGTAGTAGTCATTCACTCAACATTTAATTATTGCATACATAAATGCTAGATACTCAAAGTAGTATTTTGATTGCAGGCAGACAACTAATCTCAAATTCTCAAACGAAGCAAGATTTCCGAGAATGTTTTACACTAATTTTCTCATGTTCCTGCTATGTGTATCTCTGACAGTTAAACACTAATTCCCTTACATGCAGCTGGTGTTATAACTCTTCTTCAAACATGCAGTACATTCGGGAAGTATTTAGACACCTTCACCGTACCCACATTTTGTTACATTACAGCCTTTTTCTGAAATTGATTAAACATATTATTTTCCTAAATCAGCATTCGCACACTAACCGATAATGACCAAGCAAAAGCAGGTTTTTAGAAAAGTTAGCAAATTTTAATTTTAACAACAAAATTAACAGAATAATCTAATTCATACATATGTATCCAAACCATGTTACTCAGTACTGTACAGAAGCACCCTTGACAGTGATTACAGCCTTGAGTCTTCTTGGGTATGACGCTACAATCTTGACACATCTGTATTTGGGGAGTTTCTCCCAATCTTCCCTGCAGATTCTGTCATGGTCTCAGGTTGGATGGGAAAAATCACTGCAAAGCCATTTAGAGGTGTCCCCAGAGATGTTCAATCGGGTTCAAGTCTGGGCTCTCCCTTGGCCGCTCAAGGACATCAGTCTGTTAATCTGTTCATCTTTCCTTTGATCCTGACAAGTGTCCCAGTCCCTGCCATGGAAAACCACCCCATAATGTTCCAGAATTATGCTGCCACCACCGTGCTTCACCATGGGGATGGTATTGGCCTGGTGATGAACGCTGCCTGGTTTCCTCCAGTCGTGATACTTGGCATTCAGGCCAAAGAGTTCAATCTGGATTTCATCAGACCAGAAAATCCCCTGTCTCATCATCAGAGAGTTCTTTAGGTGCCTTTTGGCAAACTTGAAACGGTCTGCCTTCTTTCTAATCACGGCCATCATAAAGGCTTGATTGGTGGAGTGCTGCCGGGGATGGTTGTTCATCTGTACGGTTGTCTCGTCTCCACAAAGGAACCCTGGAGCTCTGTCAGAGTGGCCACCGGGTTCTTTGTGATCTCCCTGACCAAGGCCACTTCTCCATATCAGGTTGAAGGAATTTTTGAATTGCTTGGTTTTTGCTCTGACATTCAATGTGAACTGTCACTGGGACCTTATATGGATAGGTCCGTGCCTTTCCAAATCATGTCCAATCAATTGAATTTAGTAAATGTGGACTCCAATCAAGTTGAGGGAACATCTCAATGATTAATGGAAACAGACTGCACCTGAGTTCAAATTGGAGTGTCATAGCAAAGGGTGAAAATACTTGTTTGTGACATTGCTGTTTTTTATTTTTAATACATTTGAAACAATCTGTAAGAAATCCATTTAATGCTTTGACGAGTACGATCACACCTGTGTGATTAGAACATATTGTTAGAACACATTAGAATGTTTAGATACGAGTGACGCAACAATCAGACTGTTCAGACCGCGCTTTTATTTACTCACATTGAGCTCAATCAATGTTTATAACTTTATTTCCCCATTGTAATTGTTTGAAGATCTACACTATGATATTAATGAAGTAGCAAGGGTGCAAAATGGGACAACAAGGGTTAATTACGTACCAACATGCAGCCAACACAAGTAGTCATATTTTTCTAAAATAAACATAATACGTCTGACACAAAAACAAATGATATTAGCGACTAGAACACCTTACCATATCCTGGGAGAGCTGATGATTGGTCAAAATCATTGTGTAAAAACTTTCTAGAAGTTACATTAACTGTTTGTTAAACGAGCAGCAATATGGGTAGTATTATTGAACATTTGGATATGGCAAGTATGGCAGTAATATACATAACAATGTAAACTAGCATCCATTTTGAAAGAGTAAGATGGGGAGTATGATGGTATAAGTATTGATGGTATGGTATAAGTATTGAATATTATAAATACATATGAGTGTAATATGCTTATGAATGGTACATTCAAAGGAATATCCTAATGCCCATTAAAAGTACCTGAAAGGACATCAGAGCAGAGTGTGTGATCAGTATGATCATGGATCAGTGCTGCTGGTTGAGGAGCCTCATGGCCTGAGGGAAAAAAAAATACTGTTTGTGAGTCTGGAAGCGCGTGCATCGATGCTCCAGTAGCGTCTACCAGACAACAGCAGTGTGAACAGACCATAGCCTGGGTGGCTGTGATCTTTGATGATGCTCTCTGCTTTCCTCCGGCATTGTGTATGGTAGATGCTTTGCACGGAAGGGAGATGGCAGCCAATGATGTGCTCCGCAGACTTTACCACCCTCTGGAGGGACTTGTGGTCTGATGCTGCTGGCACAAGGCAGTAATGCAGCCTGAGAGAATGTTCTTAATGGTGCACCTGTAAATATTGTGTGGGAATCTGAGGGAGGGTCCCTGTCGTTGGGTCTCCCTGGCCCCTGCAAGTTATATTCAAATCAGAAGAATCACTGGTTGCACACTTTGTTAGCTAGCAGTTAGCTGACGTTTGCTAGCTAGCTACAGTAACATCAACCAGTGTTTGCAGCTGTTTGAATTCGAGTCAATGAGAGAAGATCCAATGCAATGTATGTAGTGTTCCTTAGCTGGCAAGGTGACTGTATTCGTGTCTACCGGCTGAAAGGCACTCAATGCACGTAGCTAACGTGAGGTTAATCCAGGCAGTTTGTTTTATGTTGGTAGGGTTCACACCCACACAATAGCTGAATTTGCAGAGCTACAGTAGTGAGCAAACCGATGGTGAAAACTAAAACAGTATTACAGCACTGCTTTTGGTGTCTCCCTCAGGAATTGCTCTTGAGAAAATTTCATGTTATTGTCTCCTGCAAAGTTGATATCAGATTTTCGCCCTTGCCCAGAATCCAGTGCATTGTAAACAAACATGGCTGCGCATATAGACATCAATTAGCTGATAAAGCTCAACTTAATCTTCAATAAAAATATTTCAAGGATCTTATTTGTCCATTACAAAATATGCAAGAATCTGAATTCATAATTTGCCATATACTTTTGAGAGCTTTTGAATAATTACGTTAATAAATGATTAACACACCACCTATTGCCTGATAGAGTATGTTTTATTGATACAACAAGTGAAGCGTGTCAGAATCTTTTGCGCTGCAATCTTTAGAAAAAGGACAGCAATTTTTACGGTTGGTCAATAATTATTGAATAAACCTTTTAACAGTATTAGGGCCGGTAGTAGTTTGCTAATACAATCAAAATCAGAAATTAGATGCATAACTATAGTAGCCTGAGCAGCGTGATGTTTTTGGGAAGCTGTGGATGAAATGTATTGTGACGTCATAATCGCATTCTAGAACTCTGAGTGAGTACTGAAATCACATGCAAAAAAACTCATGCTGGGGGGCTGTTAAGTGATATTTGAAACTTACACATGAAAAGGTTAATCCATTTTAGAATAAGGATGGAATTTAACAAAATGTGGAAAATGTGAAGGGGTCTGAATATTTTCATATACGATATTTCCACCTTTACTGCAGAAAAGAAGAAAGGGAAATTTGTTTAGATTGTGTAATAGCTGCTCCTTCATTGCTATATACAGCTCAGGAAAAAAAATAAGAGGCCACTCCTAATTTTTCTTAAATCAGCATCTCTACATACTGGCAGCCATTTCATTCCAGTGTCTGCGAAATTCCAACACAAGCACACCTCATTTTACTTAATGAGGTACTGATTAAGTAATTACCTGAACCAAATCTAATTTAACGAGGAAAAATATAAAAACCACTGCTGTGGTCATCCCTATCCTCTTGCAATAGAACCAGCTGGATGGCAAAAACAGTGCAAGTAGTACCTCAAAGGTAATTTGAAGGAAAAAAAAAACTATTCAGCAGGACAAAAGACTTGAAAAGAAAAGCTTTGAGTGAGGAAAAGAAGGGAAACCCCTTCATCAATGAGAAGCAAAGAAGAGCCAGGCTGAAGTTTGCAAAAGACCATAAGGATTGGACCGTAGAGGAATGGAGTAAGGTCATCTTCTCTGACGAGTCAAATTTTCAGCTTTGCCCAACACCTGGTCATCTAATGGTTAGACAGAGACCTGGAGAGGCCACAGTGTCTCGCACCCACTGTGAAATGTGGTGGAGGATCGGTGATGATCTGGGGATGCTTCAGCAAGGCTGGAATCGGGCAGATTTGTCTTTGTGAAGGACGCATGAATCAAGCCAAATACAAGGTTATACTTGAAGAACACCTGCTTCCTTCTGCTCTGAAAATGTTCCCCAACTCTGAGAATTGTTTTTTGCAGCAGGACAATGCTCCATGCCACACAGCCAGGTCAATCAAGGTGTGGATGGAGGACCACCAGATCAAGACCCTGTCATGGCCAAACCAATCTCCAGAGCTGAACCCCATTAAAACCTCTTGAATTTGATCAAGAGGAAGATGGATGGTCACAAGCCATCAAACAAAGCCAAGCTACTTGAATTTTTGTGCCAGGAGTGGCATAAAGTCACCCAACAGCAATGTGACAGACTGGTGGAGAGCATGCCAAGACGCACGATAGCTGTAATGTAAAATCATGGTTATTCCACCAAATATTGATTTCTGAACTCTACCTAAGGTAAAACATTAGTATTTTGTTGTTGAAAAATGATTATGAATTTGTTTTCTTTGCATTATTTGAGTTCTGAGAACAATGCATATTTTTTTGGTTATTTTGACCAGTTGTTATTTTCTACAAATTAATACTCTAAATGACAATATTTTTATTTGAAATTTGGGAGTAATGTTGTCAGTAATTTATAGAATAAAACAACTGTTCATTTTACTCAAACACATACCTATGAATAGTAAAACCAGAGAAACTTTTGCACAGGTCTTTTTATTTTTTCCAGAGCTGTATATTTCAGTTTCTCATTTCATATTTCTCCCCTCCCGCTGCAGCGCTTGGTACCACCGGCCCTTTAACGGCCACTGGCCCAGCTTCTTCCATTATCCAATCACGGACTTCTCCTACCTTTCCATTATGCACACCTGGTTCCCATAATCCTAATCACCTACCTATATGTATCCCTCAGCCCTCATTGTCTGTGTTGCTTGTTGTCATTGTGTGGTTTCATCCTCGTGCTGTGTTTGTTAAAACCAGTCTCTGTAAGTTTATCATGTGTTTTGAGCTCTATTACCAGGTTTTTATTCAGTAATGTTCTGTTTGCCAAACACTTGTTTCCTGTGTCTCTGTGCTTTTACTGTCACAACAACTCCCATTACACTTGCCAAATTAACAATAGCTGTACCTTCAACCACACATTGGTCAAACTACTCAAGTTGGCAGAAGACACGACTCTGGTATTGTCAGACAAAACCATGGAGGTAGTAGTAAACCACTGGATCTTCCCACAATCTTAGGTAGGAGGATATAATCCCAGTGATCACCATTATGGAACACTCGCAGTTTTGCATACAGTACACCCACGTGTACAGTACACCCAACAACATAGCGTTTCATGCAAGGTCATTGTAAAACGAACACATTGAAATGGTGAACACTGCCCACAGCAAAACAAATACAGCTACCTTGACTCAAGGTTAGCCACTTCTCCAGTCACAAACAAATTGACTCCAATCTTTTTTAATGCAAGAAAACACGGGTGTGTTCTGAAGTATCAGGTACCAAATCACACATTTTTGTGTAGTGCTCAGTTCCACAGTACTGTGAAGTGCCATTTTGGATGTTACTTTAGTTAAAGAGAAACTGTAGTGTTTTTCTGATGAACTACTGGTCATGCTGACTAGAGATGTGACATCTGGCCTGACAGGGAAGAAGAAAACAAAAGATAATATGTAGCGCATATTATTCAAGAAAGCTTCAAAGTGCTCACATTATGTCTCCTTGACTGCGATGTTGCATTTTCTTACTCCACCTAATCATGACGAGACCAATTGGATCAAGCAGAAAGTAACGCTTCACATTGACTTCAAGCCACATTCAGGCCTCTGAACCTGTCGTCGGGTCCATAAGGTTTAAGTCACTTCCATTCCTGCCGGCGCTGTGGTTCCTTCAGAAAACAGAACGATACAGCCTTTTCTAAAGGATAAGGATCCTCTCTATAGGATTAGGCATCCATCCAGGCTGAAGTTATTCCCCCAGCTAGGAGACAGAAGATCAGACAGAGGGACTTTGGCTGGGCTCCAGAGAATTTATTAACATTCTGAATGGTCTTATCCTGACTCAAAAACCTTGTAGGTGTTTATAATGGTCTTTCAGAGAGAGAGAGAGAGAGAGAGAGAGAGAGCCAGAGGAAGATAGAGAGGGAGAGCAAGATAGTGACCTTAAAGGAGACAGAGGAGTGTCTTGATCTGCTGTTTTGGAACAGCTAACAGCCCTGTCATTACCACAGGCTCAGTGTGTATACATTTTGTTTGAAGTGTGTGTGTTTGAGAGTGCTTTTGAATGTGTGTAAGTTTGTGCGTAAATGTTTGTGTGTATGCGTGCTTGTGTGTCCGTGTGTTTGTGTGTATGTGTGTCTATCATTACTGCCAGGTCTTAGTGTGTATAGTTCCTGGTGTATTTCTTGTGCTTCTCCTTCAGTTGTTTGGGACTGTTTGAAGTGGTTCGGATGTGGAAGAGGGGATGAGGTCATTGACCAGTTCTCTTGAACTGTGTCGTCTGAGATCTTCTATGTCCTCAGAGACATCTGGAGTGTATGTTTGTGAGTGTGTGTGTGGGTGTGTGTGAGCGAGCGAGTGTCTGTGTGTGTGTTTCTTGGCGACTGTGATTCTTGGTTTCTGTATGTTATACAGGATGATGGCGTGAAGCACCTCAATAGGAATCCCCTGTGTTTAATCAGTCTGTTACCATGTGGTGAACCTCTCATTTAAACAGAGTGCTGAAACCTTATGAACCCTATGAGGTGCTGAAATCTGCACTCTGACACAACTGTGTGCTGACAGGAAAAGGTGACAAAAAAACACTGTGTAAGGCTGCTGAGGCCTAACTAAATGTAGCCAACACCTGAAAACTGATGCGTGTTTCCACTGGTGCTTTACCCTGGCACCAGGGTCACACCGGTGATTTATGCTAATGTTGGCTCCAGACTTTCCTGTTTCCACTATACATTTGGTACCAAGGACTTAAGAAGGGGCTCAGGTGGGGAGGGAGGAGTAAACTATCAACACTATTTAGTTTTCCGGTTACGAAAAATAGAAGGCGAAATTTTTCTGGTAGTAACGTAAAATAAACAATAACGCCATGCTTGGTTTGTTTACAATACAACGTTTGAACTTGAGTAATAAAACTAATTTCTTCCTCAAACTCCTGCGACCGGCTCCTTCTCCACCTACACTCGTAACACTCGTAACTGTAAGCCAGTGTATTCATTGTTTAGTTTGATAAGTATTTTGTCAAAACTATCTATATTTAATAGAAGGATTTGGGAGAATTCTGAAGTAATTTTATGTCGTAAGAGGGTCTGCAGGCTACGTCTCGGTCTCAGCGTTCCGTTTTTCTATTGAGTCAATGGTATCGTACCACATTCGGTCGTTCCATCTCTTTCCATTCTGAGTCTTTGCTTCCCTGTACTGTTGCTTCATTTTCTTTATTTTATCAGGGATCTGTTCGTTAGATCGGATGAAAACCATTACGAGAAGCCTAAAGACTAAGCAAATGATACACATCGTTATTCGAATTGCACAACATGCGGCGTATTCGCAACACGTAATGCGTCAACCCGCAAACCCCGCCTCAAGTCCTAAAGTCCGGGGCTTGGCATCAAATGTGAGCCAGGCCACTCGGCCATGGCCTAGTGGGCGACTGGCCCTGGCCTGTGTCAGTGGAAACAGAAAAAAATCTGGACTTCAGTGTAAAATCCTAGTGTTTGGCACCAGTGGAAACGCGGCATAATATTACCATTTTAGGGGCTTTACACTTTTCCTCGGTAGAATAAACATCATAACGTTATGAAAGGTTTCCCTCTGTCTCCTCCATAAAAGAAAGATTATACTGTCTTAAAATGTGCCTTTTCTCCTTTTCTCATTGAGTCGTGTATTTTTTAGGTTCCAGCTATGAGAGTTAATGTAGCAGCATTTAATGAGTTTTTAGGTTGTATGTGATGGTACTCTGTTAATGTGTTCTAACAGATCAATCAATCAATCAAATTTATTTATAAAGCCCTTTTTACATCAGCAGTTGTCACAAAGTGCTTTTACAAAACACCCGGCCTTAAAACCCCAAGGAGCAAACAACAGTAGTGTTGAATTTCAGTGGCTAGGAAAAACTCCCTAAGAAGGCCGAAATTTAGGAAGAAACCTAGAGAGGACCCAGGCTCAGAGGGGT
>JACXGI010000730.1:69185-92868 GCA_016801175.1 Esox masquinongy | reverse complement strand
TGAGAGATAAGTGAAGTCAGGGGACTTGTGTGTGTGAGAGAGAAGAGGAGTTAAGGGCTAAAACAGTCCAGTTACTGTATTCTAATGGAAGATGTAAAGAACCAGAACCCCTTTAATGTGTCAAGACTGCTCTCCAGACCTTAAAACAGACCATTGTGCGTATGTGTGTGTGTGGGTCTGAGTATGCATGAGGTATTGTCTCCACGCATCATGAAGCAGAACAGGCGGAACGAATCAGCGCACATGGTCTTCCGTACTCTGAAAAAGCATATGTGTGTGTGTGCTCTTCCCCTCAGGTGTCACTTCTTCCAAAAACGGTCTCCTTACTCTGCTCTGCCCTACATAAAACTGTCAAACTGCTCCAGAGGAAAATCACACCGAAAATGGGACAGGATTTCAATTTACAGTTTTCCTCAATCACTTTGGCTCAATTCTCAAATGATAATTATTTTTTCAAAACAATAAGTTAAGAATTCACACCAGATTAGAATTTCTTATGCATTCAAGCAAATTGCATGCGTTTTGGCACATGTGCAAAAGAGTAAGTACAATTGTCTACAATTTGCACAATACCTACATGCAAATGGCTTTCTGTTCAAAACTGATGAGTTGATTTTCATTGAAATTGTCATACTCATCAAAACTTCTAAACAATCTTTCATCGTGTGAGCCATCACATGCAAAATGATCCATTCAATTATCAAAATCTGTCAGACATACATGAATATTCCATAATATCTTTGACATGGAATCTTAGTGATGTCTGCTAAATTGACAAATTACCTGCCAGGTGACATAGTAATGAAATAGGAATCGCAAGGAGATTCTTCCCACAGTGCATCGCAAGGGAATACATCAGATGTGATGTTGACAAAAATCTCGTCAGACCAACAAAAGTGACAGGATGTCCACCATGAAGATGGGAAATTATAGTGTTACATACCTTGAGGAGATACAATTCATTGTTTTTTATAGAACTACCACAGTTTTTTTCATTGCTGTTGGAGTTTTTTTGGATGTCATTTTGTGGTAAATTTTCAGCTCACCATCTATGACTATATATAAGAAATATGTAAAAACTTACATGCAAATGTGAATTTTCTGTTTACCTGTAACATATTGCTAAATTTACTGTACTGTATAAATAGAAATGTGCTTAAATCCTTTTTCTGTACTACAGTATTGTACAGTATTGACTTTTCCCAGTAAACTTTTATCTACTGTTGAAACTGCCTGGTATCTATAAAGCTCAGTATGATACACAATAGCATTCAGCTAGACAAAACTGATATTCTTGTGTAGTACAGTAAGCAGTCAGTGTCAACAAAAAAGTAGAACAAAACTGAAATGTATATATAACAAACATTTCCAGGGTTGACTGCCATTGTGAAAAAACATGTAAACATTTTGAACAGTACGGATCACACGATGACAAAAAAACATTTCATTTTGGTGGCACTGGCCAATTTACTGACACAATAACTAGGATTTGAAGCATGAATTAAATGTTTTGGGGTGAGTTGCTACATTTTGTAGACATACCATAAAGTTGTGATGTCCCATAAAACAGTTGTGATGATTGCACTTACAATTAAGAGGATGTTAAGACTGTTTCAAAAAATAAGCCAAAGTGATTGAGAAAAACTGTAATGTTTGTATGGGAAACATGACTTTACAATTGAGTTTAAAATTGCAACAGTGAAAATAAAAATAGCATAAGCAAATCTAAAATTAGTAAGTTATCTATGTTGTAAAAATGTGCAAATAGTTACAAGTGACAATAATAAGGGAAAAGAAATAAAGATGTCAATGAGGTTAGGTTTACAATGTTATTCGTTGACCGTTACTCATTCCAAACATTGCTGCTGTGATTGCACACTGAGGTATTTCAACAGATACAAATGTTTATTAATTTTTGATTTTAAACTATTTGTGGGTCTCTATCATAAGGGAAATTTCTGCTTCTAATCTGGTTATACATTTGGCAAGGGGTTAGGAAGCTCAGTTTCAGTATCATATTTTCTGGGAAGTGTGCACATAGTCCTCTTCTTCTCATCTATGTGCCTATGGCAACCTCCCTCAATAGCAAGGCCATGCTCATTGAGTCTATACATAGTCAAGGTTTTCTTAACTTTGGGTCTGTCGCGGTGGTCAGGTATTCATCTACAGTACATTGTACTCTCTGTTTGTTAGCATTCCAATTTTCTCAGGTTTTTTAAAAATCTGCCTAGTTTGTCTGTTTTTTTAAATTAATTTTCTCATTATTTGGTTGCATCTAACTTTGTTGTTTGCATGAGTCTCTCAGGGATCAGTTTGGGTTTGTGACTGACAAAACTGGTTGGCTGAAGAGGTTTTTGTCTTGATTCATCTCTATATAACAGCTTTGTGATGGAAAGTTTTAAATTTTCTTTGGAGTTTTATATGTTTTACTGAATTTGGATGATTAGTGGGTATAGTCAGATCTGCCTACATTATTTGGGGTTTGGCATTGTATGTACTCTAAAAATACTTTCAGAACATTCTGCATGCAGGCTTAATTGGGTGTTTTTCCCATTTTGTAAATTCTGTGTTGGTAAGAGGACCCCACACCTCACAACAGTAAAGGGCAATGGGTTCTATGACTGTTTGATTGATGTAACTTGGAATAATACAATTTGTTTTCTCCACTTATGTAGACACTTGTGATCAACAAACCACTCACACTCAGCACAACAAAAAATTGGGAATGTAGGTTCCCTTCTCTAGTGCATATATCTGCAAAATTTGCATTAATTAACCCTCTAACAGTGTCTCCTCAAGGATCCAGTGAAAGACAGCAAACCAACTTTCTTTCGTATGGTTAGGCAATCCAAACATCAAAATGTTAAACTTTTTTTTAAAGAGCCCAGGAATAGTACTTAAAATGCAGTTATTTTTTCTCTGTTTCTCTGTCACTTTCTTCCTCTCCAACAAGTTTCGCAATCACACTTTTCCACATTTGTTCAGCGGGGGGATAAATGTCAAACTCAATAGGTACAATTAGGCATAAGATACTGGCAAAGGTAGGTGTAAAGGTTTGGGAAAAAACCTGTACAACTCACTTAAACAATACATATATATACTAGACATGACTGGGCAATGACCAGTTGCACAACAGTCAAATAGTGTTCATAGACAGATTATTTTCAATACATAAATAATAAAATTTTTGGATGTTTCAATTCCCTTTGAGTTGGCAGATGGCTAACGGTTAGAATGTTGGGTCAGTAAGTGACAGGTTGTTGGTTTAAATCCAAACAGAAAAGAGGTGACAAATAAGATGTTGTGACCTTGGGCAAGGCCTTAATTGCTCCTGTAAATTTCTCTGGATAATAGCCTCAGCTAACTGATTAAAATTATGACATTATAGATTCCTCAATATAATTGTATGTATGTGGTTTGTAATTGTAAGTGAATGTCTTAAGGCATCCAAACAAATGGGTAAATTCTGACCCTATGTTTTGGATTTTGTGAAATTCCCAAAAAGCATGAATTGTTATTTCTATTTGTAATTCATGACACTGCCTCTGTTATGCAATATTCTGTCTTGTGTTATTTTGCACATTAGTTATATGAATTAAGCATTTATTTTATATTTACAGGAAAAGAAAAAAGTCTCCAAATGATAGCACTTCATGCATTTGAAAGTACTTTTTGGTTCCAAGAATCTGTACATTTTTATGTTAGCCCAACCAAATTTGCTTTTACATTCTGGAAAGAAGATAGTTATTTTATTAATGTTACTAGCTCTATGTCTTTGTTTTTCCATTTTGGCCAATTTATTGGGGTTCAGTAAATATATGGAACAATCTTTAGATTGTTCCATATAGGGCGTGTTTTTTAGAGATTGATATAGGTTCTGTATGGAACGCTTCTGTATGACATGCCATTTCCTCCATATCCTTAGAATGTTTCGAGCTATGAACTTGTTAATATTTTTACCATTAACTTTTGAAAATAAATGTCAAAAAAGACTCTGGCAATGAACATGTGCATCTTTAATATCCAATAATTATACAGTTTATTGTGATAAAAATCCCTTAGCAGTAATTTGGCAGAGCTCCAAGCCTGGATGGTTTTGGAGATGTAGCTGTCTCTGGTGAGGTGATTGGGAGTATTGAAAATGAATAAATAAATAAAACAATGGAAGCGGAAAAAAATTACCAAATGTGAACAAATGCCAAGTACTGGGATTGAACCTCAGATTCTTTGAGTCTCATGTCCCCATGAACAAGTTGCTGGACATTTGATAGCCTCCAACATGGTTACATGCACTCAACTTGCCCCTAGTGGACTGTATTTAAATCATCTTCTGACGTCCTGGTCAAATGTCTGAATGTTCATGGACCTGGTGTGAAATTCATGCTCTCTCTTCTTCTTTCTTTCACAATAACCTATTTCAGTGTGTGTGTGTGTGTGTGTGTGTGTGTGAGAGTGTGTTTTTTTTTTGCCAATGTGGAAAAAAACAGGGGTAGGTAGACTGAGGCAGAGATTCTACATCAGCCTTGGGTAAATAATTCAAACTAACTTTTCTTTCTATATAAAAAAACAGTGCAGGGCACACAATTTAAAACTAGCTTCAAATAATGTTGAATTATAATGGATGTATACATTTTTAATAACTGCCTTTTCCTGACTTGCAAATCGATTTGGACAGACAGATCAGCCAGTAATCAAATGGATGCACCCCTCCACTCTGGTAAATATATGCGGTGCTTTTTCTAGACATGACAGACTTGTCCATAACCACCGAGGTGAGCCGTGAAGCGACAATCATCCACAAGCAGCCCTGTGTCTGAGGAAGTTAACGATGATGACTCCAGTGTTAGGAAAACACCTCATGTTGTTGTTTTGGCAGAGGCCACAGGGAGGTGCTTATGCTTTTTCGATGATAAGGGGGGTATTTCAGAAAGCAGTTTTAGTGAAAACCTAGTTAGTTGTCTCAGAGTTGATGGAAACTCTGGGAGCCAGTTCAGCGTTTCTCTGAGTCAGTTATTACAGCAACATACTCCGTGAAGCTAACCTGCTCGCTAGCAGGTTTTATCCAACCAACCCTGAGTTTGTCCTACTCTTTCACTGAAACCTGCCACCTGAATGTGTCAGACAGGGCGTGTCCTTTTCTCGAAGCACCCACTAGAAGCACAAATTCTCTGCAGAAATCTCCGTTGGGAAAGAGTGATCAGACCCCGCTTGGATGTTTTAGCATTCCCTAATGATTATCTGTTTGAGAGTTACAGTTTTTCTGCACAATCGATCATTTATCTGAACAATATTCTCAGCCCTCATATCGTTCCTATGATACATTTTGGACATGCTCTCAGTTTGGAACAAATTCTTTGTGTTGCAGTTTTCTGTATAACATCGGTGACGCTGAGCATATGTCCAAGGCAACCATCTCTGTCCGGCTATCAGAGATGTGACTGTTGCACTGAAACATTTTCTGTACAGTTTAGTAGTCTTCCCAAGTCACAGACCCACAAGACTCATCAAAAAAAGTCCACAGAATTGCAGGTATCAGTCTAAGCAGTAATCTGTTTATTTAGTATGAAGCTTTGAGACTTGAAGCACTGATCAGTTAATATTTTAGGGTTTCCAGGGATGATTGAAGTATATTTTTTATTTCATCTTCAGTTGCTGCCAAGTTTTGTGCCTGTTGGGTTGCACCTGCATAAATTGATGACCTCACTTGGTCCAGGCAAGTGAACTCAGCAGTAAAAACTGCCCAAAAGCAACTATACTTCTTCAAGAAGTTTGGCATGTCTGTAAAAACTCTCACCAACTTCTACAGGTGCACCATTGAGAGCATCCTCTCAGGCTGCATTACTGCCTGGTACAGCAGCCGCTCCGGTCGCAAGTCCCTCCAGAGGGTGGTGAGGTCTGCGGAGCGCGTCATCGGCTGCCATCTCCCCTCCATGCAAGGCATCTACCATACACGATGCCTTAGGAAAGCACGGACCATCATCAAAAACTACAGCCACCAAGGCTATGGTCTATTCATACCGCTGATGCCGTCTGGTTGACACTATAGGAGCATCGGAGCACGCACCTCATTGGAGCACGCACTTCCAGTTTTTTCCCTCAGGCCATACGGCTCCTCAACCAGCAACAATGATCTATGAACATACTGATCACACATGAACATCCCAAATGCTCTGATGTCTTTCTATGTACATTTAATGTACATTAGAATATATTTTTTTTCATAGGCATATTTTTTTTTTTTCATAGGCATATTACACTCACATTATATTTATAATATTCAATACTTTTACCCATATTGTTCATATTTTTCATCCTCCTCTCTTTAAAATTGCTGCTAGTTTACATTTTATGTATGTTATTGCTATATTTTTGCTTTATATTTCTTAATTCTCACTATGTAGACGTGCCATGTCACAAGAATGTCACTGTTCAGAATGACGCTGTGTTATTTGGTGCATTTGATAAATAAACTCTGAACTTAATTTTACACTGACACACACACATTATATAAATGTTTAATGAGTGGAAGACTCGAGATGTGACTTTTTTTTTTTCCAAATAATACTCACGCATTGTCTCTGTAAGCAATTTTCTGCCACGCTAGCTCACGTTCTTTTGCTGCTGATTCTGTATTGCTTTTTTTCTTGAATATATACTCATATTCTCCATGTGCATTCATTAATATGTCTAACTCCACTGGGGAGAAGTACGGGGTCTGAGATTTTTTTGTCCTGTTGCCATGATGAATCACTTTATCTGCGTTCCATTAATGAGGGCTTTATATCTCCTTGTGAACATGCTTTACTCAGGGTTAACTTAACTCAGAGTTGACTGAACTAATTGTTACCACCTGTTCTGAAACCGTCAACTCTGAGTTTGACAGCTCAGAGTCAATCAAACCAGAGTTGTGGTTTCAACTTAGAGTATGTTAACCCTGCTTTCTAAAATACCCCCAAGATCCTTAAGTGTCAAAACATTGTGTTAGTCCAGGGAACAGTCTCGGTTTTCAGTGCAAACTTAACCATACTGACATTCTGGAGTCTGGGCCGTGTTTACAGACAGGATGGTACGTGGCCTTCAAACGGCTGGCCTACACGTATCAGTCCATGGAGAAGCAGCTATTGAGGCAGTTCTTCAGTCAGTGGTTATAGGCAGCCTCGGAGTGTCGAGGTGTGACCTGTACACTGAAAAAAATTAACACTGATCATACCTAAAACCATTAAGGTAATGATTCACACTTACATTTTATCAGTTAACCCAATGTAAACCAGTCAATTGGGTTTAAACTGTATTTTGTACGTTCATTAATTTGTGTTGATTCTGTACAGTCTCATTTGCATATATCCCAGTATGCCTTTATACATGTGAGTGATACCCACCCATAAGTGTGTTTGTCACTGACAGAGACATGGTTGTTTTACAACTAACATAATTCAGAAGCTTCCATCTAATATGTGTTAAATTAATTCATGCTGTTTAGAACATGTAAATGCATAGGACTCACAGCAAGCATGCTTGTTGGGTTCTAACTGCATCAGTACTAACTGTAAGTGTCTGACTGCTCTAGAAACTCCCAAATGATCAGGGAGAGGGGTGTGAAAAGCACCAAAAAATACTGTATTTCCAACTGGGCTCCAGCTGAGAGAGTAGCCAACTAATGCAACATTTTGTCACCCACAACACACACTCAAAACAACTGAATGAGCAATGAATTGCTTAAGGAACAAAATCAGGTGAACTACATCAATTAAAACAAGCTGTGTAATGGGTGCAATAAATCTAACCGCTTAAACGTTGGATTAGGTTAGGAAAATAAAGATAATTAAAGACTTTTTAAAATAAAACAATGTAATCAATGTGTGCATGGAGACCAGAAGATATTAAAACAGACTTCTTGTAGCAAAGCTTTCTGGGAAATGTTGTTGGTGTTACCAAATCCCTTTTGGGTTAACCTAAAAAACATAAATTAAATTGAAATATTTAGGCTTCATACTATGCAGGCAACATGACTTGATCCAGATAAAAAATATCTAGTTCTACAACTAATCTAATCATTTTAAACTTAATTGAATAAAAGAAAATGAATGGGATGAACAACAGCTGGTAATACCTTTTTGAAGTGTACCCTTCCTCACATTTAGAGAACATCAACATTTTATTTGCGGTGATAAACTATTTAAACGTAGTGCGTGCCAGGCCCGGCGGCAGGACGAAGTGACTGAGGGGCAGTTAACCCTTTGACGCATACGATCACACCAGTGTGATCAGGCTGGAGTGGTCCGATCCCTGAAGCGTACGATCACACCAGTGTGATTAGAACGTATTGTTTAGAACGCACCATTAGAACGTCTACGTACATGAGGTAACAATGGCTGGGCAGACTGCGCTTTTATTTACTCACATTTAGCTCAAACAGTGTTTATAAATTTATTTCCTCATTGTAATTGTTTTAAGACCACACTATGATATTAACCAGGTAGCAAGCATTCAAATTGGGACAAGGGTAACTTAAGTACCAGCAGGCAGCCAACACTAGCAGTTATATTTTTCTACAATAAACATAATACACAAAAACTAATGGTATTATCGACTACTGTAGAGCATCTTACCATTTCCTGGAAGAGCTGACAATCGGTCAGCTCAATTGATCCAGCGCTCAGCAGTGACGCATCATGCATATTACTACAGTTCGTGTGTGGAAATCCGAGGGAGTCTGTTTTTGGTGGCTGACTTTTAGTAACTAGTTCATACAAAGGATATGTTAGACATTTTTTTTACTTCTACAGCTCAATACAGTAAGACACATTAGAACCATCACCAATCTTCATTTTTGCTGCACTGAATTACAGGTCACACTTTGTTAGCTAGCGGTTAGCTGACGTTTGCAAGCTAGCTTCAGTTACACATCAACCAGCTTTTGCAGCTCTTTGAATTCGAGTCAATGAGAGAAGCTTGCAATGCAATGTATGTAGTGTTCCTTACCTGGCAAGGTGACAGTTCATGTCAACCGTCTGAACGGCACTCAATGCACGTAGCTAACATGGGGTTAATCCGGTCAGTATGTTTTTTATGTTGGTAGGGTTCACACACAATAGCTCAATTGGCAGACGCAAACTAAAACAGTATTACAGCACTACTTTTGTTGAGAAAAAAGCTCAACGTAATCTTCAAAAATCTATTTTTTCACTGCATTTGTCCATTACTAAATGCAAGAATCGGAATTCATAATTTGTCAAACTTTTGAGAGCTTCTGAATAATTACGTAAATAAATGATTCACACACCACCTATTGCCTGATAGATAGCGTATGTTTTATTGATACAACAAGAGAAGCGCGTCAGTATCTTTAGCGCCGCGATCTTTAGAAAAAGAACAGCATTTTTAAGATTGGTCAATAATTATTCCATATACATTTTTAACAGTTACTACCGGTAGGTGTTTGCTAATATAATTGAAATAAAACATTTAATTTAAAATAATTTAAATAAAAAAATGTATGCATAACTAGTAAGCAGCGTGGTGTTTTTAGGAAGCTGCGGATTAAATGTATTGTGACGTCATAATCACATACTGGAACTCTGAGTGAGTACTGAAATCAAGCTTAAAAAAACTCACGCTGGGGGGCCGTTAAGGCATATTTGAAACTCACGCGTGAAAAGGTGAAAAATGACAAGGGGGCTAATCATATTTTTGGCTATTTTTGGCAGAAAATACAACTGAAGGGGCTTTGCCCCCTCTTGCCCCCTCGTGGCGCCGGGCCTGGTGCGTGCGCTGTCTGACCAGTGCAAAGTCTTGAAAGTGCCAAAACAAATGAAAACTTTGAAATGCTCTGTACTCTTTGAGATGTTGCCTGTGTTAATTTAAGAATTCCAATCCATTTCAACTTCTGTGGTGATGTAGAGAAATTCAGTTTTCTTGTGGAACTCTGCCCGGCTGTTTGCACTCAATTAACACAGAGGAACCGCATACAGACACATACGCATGCACACACACTCTATTCATTTGTGTGTGTGTCAATGTGTGTGTTTGTGTGTGTGTGTGTGTGATAAGGGGATTACAGACTGGTGGTTCTGCTGAGACTCTGACTGACTGACATGGGAGCTCTATCCTTTTATAATCCCACTGAACCCCACATGCAGAAACATATGGACACACACACACACACACACACACACCCACACACACACCCACACCAGACCCACACACACACACAGACCAGACACACACACACACACAGCCACACACACAAACACACACGCGCGCGCACGCACACACACACACAGACCAGATACACACACGCACACACGCACACCAGACCAGACACCCACGCGCAAGCACACACACACACACACACAAACACACTTTAATAAACACACATTTTAGTATCACAATAGCAGACTGGCAGCTGCTTGATCTGCAACACAGCCAGGAGGACTTTGGACAGTGGCAGCAACAAGTCTTTAGAGCCTGGTTCTCGGGAGCTTTGGCCCAAGACCTCATGTCCTCCTAAGTTTGAACGGAGCAGGAGACAAGGAAAACTTAGAGTGCATTCCTTAGGTTTACAAGGATTTACAGTGGAGAAGAAGAACTGGCCCTACTTCCCCCAGCACAATAATATAGCAGCGTAAAAACTTGGGGCTGAGACAAGGGGGTCCAGTGACACTGTGGCCCTATCCGGGGGAGGCCGCGGACAGGGCCCAACAGGCAGGAAGTCAATCCACCCAAATTGCCAAGCATCAACCAAAGGGACACCAACCAACCGCAACCACCCTGAAATGAGGGTGAAGTGACTGGTGAAGTAAATAACCTTGATAATCCCGTTATAATGGCACCTGTCATTTGGTGGGATATATTCGGCAGCAAGTCAACATTCTGTCCTCACAGTTGATGTGTTAGAAGCAGGAAAAATGGGCAAGTGGAAGGATATGAGTGACTTTGACAAGGGCCAAATTGTGATGGCTAGACAACTGGGTCAGGGGTGTTCCTGGTCTGCAGTGGACATCGAAAGTGGTCCAAGAAAGGAAAAGCGGTGAACCGGCGACAGGGTCATGGGCAGCCAAGGCTCATTGATGCACATGGGGAGCGAAAGCTGGCCCGTGTGGTCCGATCCAACAGACAAGCTACTTTAGCTCAAATTGCTGAAAAAGTTAATGCTGGTACTGATAGAAAGGTGTCAGAACACACAGTGCATCACAGTTTGTTGCGTGTGGGGCTGCGTAGCCGCAGACCAGTCTGGGTGCCCATGCTGACCCCTGTCCACTGTCGAAAGTGCCTACAATGGGCATGTGAGCATCAGAACTGGACCATGGAGCAATGGAAGAAGGTGGCCTGGTCTGATGAATCACATTTCCTTTTACATCACGTGGATGGCCGGGTGCGTGTACGTCGCTTAACTGGAGAACACATGTCACCAGGATGCACTATGGGAAGGAGGCAATCAGGCGGAGGCGGATTCAAAGTGTTGACTTGGCCTCCAAATTCCCCAGATCTCAGTCCAATCGAGCATCTGTGGGATGTGCTGAACAAACAAGTCCGATCCATGGAGACCCCACCTCGCAACTTACAGGACTTAAAGGAACTGCTGTTAACGTCTTGGTGCCAAATACCACAGCACACCTTCAGAGGTCTAGTGGAGTCCATGCCTTGATGGGTCAGGGCTGTTATAGTTGCAAAAGGGGGACCTACACAATATTAGGCAGGTGGTCATAATGTTATGGCTGATCGGTGTACGTGATGACTTTATCATGCAATTCAGTTGGTAGAGCACAGTGCTTATAAAACCTGTGTTGTAGGTTTGATTCCCATGGGTGTCAAGGTATAAAGTATAAATATGAATCAACTCACTGAATTACTTAAACACAAAATGGACAAGTAAATTTAACCTTAATCCAAGTCACGACTTGACCCTATTTTTAATTTTAGAGGACATTTTGTACCAGCAACTATAGTAAATATATACCCACCCAAACACATGCATACACAAACACGCCCAACACTTAGAATACTTGTCACACTTACAAACGCACCTTGACTGAAAGGTGACAGTAGGCTTAAATCACCATATATCCAGTAGGCTACAGGTTATAACCTGCGACACCGGACGCCAAACACTACTGCACAGTGGAAGAATGCAAGACCAAACTCCGAACAAAAAATAAACCATTACCCCCCACCGTTAGGAGATGCGGGACATCTGCCCTACGTCGAGCCTTATCCATTCAGATAGTGGTGCTCATGCTGCTCGCTGTGCAAAACGATTGTCTCTTGTCTGGTCACGCAGAAAAGTCCTCCGTATTGTTTGAATCGTATATATTCTGATGCTAATTCTAGAGGCAGTAAACAGATGTAGCCTAGCAGATCATGCCATGACGTTCATATGTTCAGAGTGTAAACAATTTTGTTTTAAACGCTGTAAACATATTAGCAACAGCACTGAAACAAGATGGAGAGGATTGGCTTTACCAGCCCATTTTGAGTTCCTCCAACAATTCTACATTGTTTGAGAGTTGTCTACGTGTATAAAACCATTGAATGCTGCAAAATCATTTGTTTTTTTAAGTTGTTATTACGAAACACACTCACTCGTGTAGTAGTGACTCGCCTTACAGGAGCTGACAGGCTACATTGGAAATAAAAGCAACAGATAAAAGGTAATCGCCTGTTAGGTTAATAGGCAATTATCTCTCTAGTCTGATAGGATTGGTCGGCTCAATTGTCAGTCATACGCTCCAAAGACTAACGGGTATGAATTAGATGAATCCTACTATTCGTCTATCCGTAGTGCGCTCTCGCTCACTTTCATGAAGCACTGCGCGCGGACACACCTGATGCGAGTATCTTTTCTTTTCACTTTAAATTAAATATGAACAGAGTTTGAACGATGCATTTAACACTAGGCTATTTATCAGTAAGTCTGTTATAGACAGCGAATAGGGGAAGTTGTGGAATTATGCCCGTTTCGTCTTTAGCGTGGAAGAGGTTCGTATAACTTTTGCCAATATGCGTCTTTGGATTATGACTCTCTCCCGACGGTCCTATGGAAAATAGCCCAATATATCAGAACCTACATGTTGTCTCATCATCCCCCGTGAAGAATAAATTGTTCGTTTTCTGCATCATGCTTTCCTTGTGGATGTACATGATATACTGCTGCGTCGGGTACTGTTCAAACATGCCAAGTATGATGGTCAGTTCAGCCAACAGTAAACATTCTCAGCATGCTGAAGTGGAGCCCAACAGAACTCAAATCCGGTTCCAGAACCAAGTAAATGTTGACTCTGACACGCAAGAAGATTTGTTAGATCCGTTATTCGGGGTATCATCCAGGGATTTATTGAACAATGAGAACGATTTGGACAGCAGAGGAGAAGACTGGGATGAGATACAGAGCGAGCAGAGGACTTTCGATGACAATGTCATATCAAATCTGTTGAATTGGTCGGGGCCGGCGGAGAGTAAGAAGTTACCGCAGGCGATTATCATTGGAGTGAAGAAAGGAGGCACGCGGGCGTTGTTGGAGTTCCTCCGAGTGCATCCTGGTATCAGAGCTGTTGGAGCCGAGCCCCACTTCTTCGATCGGAACTATGACAAGGGATTGGAGTGGTACAGGTAACAGAAAAAATGAAAGATCGATAAAAAAAAATAATAATAGGAAAACTTGTAATTATCCAGTGAAATAATTCATTTTTGTTATGGCCAAGATAAGACTTTAATTGTATACCCATTTTTTCTAGTGGTTTTCGCCTATCAGTTTTAAATGAATTTGTTAAGCGGATGTGGCAAGGTGGGCGTTTAGAATGAAAATGCACTGACCTGAAATGGCTTGTGTTTCGGGAAAATACTGTTTTGTTTGGAAAGTCACAGAGAACATCAAACAAAACCTCAAGGTTGCAATGCAACAGCAGCGAATAATATCTACCTACATAATAGTACATTTGCATGTCCGTTATTGCTTTAGGCTACTGTAAGGATTCATTCAGACAGCGTCTTTTAAAAACACCTCCTACCGGGAATTGCAGTAAGACAAGATTGGCATATGGCCATTGTGCTAAGTGGAAGAATCCAGATTAATTCATATGGATTAAACACCCACCAACGTCCTGTTGTGATAGTGGGTTGGACATTCACACATACACACATAAACACACACACGCACGCACACACACACACACACACACACGCACACCTTATGGATCTCTATCTTTGTGGAGACAAGAAATTATTCACTTTCAAAAACTAAAACAAGTTGTACATTTTTGCCTAAAGTTAACCTATAGTATGGAATATCTTTGTTGTTGTAACCAGACTCAGTTTAACAGTTTGAAGTTAGTAAATGTGAAAAGACAAACAGATATATAGCCTATGTATAAAAACACACACACCCTCACAAACACACACAAAAAGACACACGCATGCAGACATGTTCACCTATACTTCCAATCAGTCATGAATATCTTAAAATCAAGTCATCTTAACAAAGAATAAAGAAAATGTAAAAAAAATATTTAAACTTCAATACAAAGCTATATTGAAACTAGGAAATTAGCATAATCATATTAAGCCCATTTATTATGGTTTTGGTAGGTAGCTTAATATAGATTGATGGGCAGAAATATACTAATGTGATGTTATTATTAATTCATGCCTACTGTTACTTTTCAATTGAAAATGAAACACATTTTCTTTGTCCTGATAAAGCGATAATAAACCTATACAAAAGGCTAAGTCTTTTCTTGGAGTATGTACTGAGGAATTTGTAATCACGCTGAAACGTCTGACTAGTCTATGACTTTGGCATAATAAAACAATCCTTATTTAATCAGCCCATACACCTTGCGTGAGTAAACTGACGTGTGATAAAAGCAAGGTGTGATCGCTAGTAGATTATAGCCTATTTTCTTTTTGAACCTGAGTGGGCATTCTGAGCACAGTTGAAACATTTCAAGGCCTTTTTACCTCAACTAAGCCCAGCGCAAACATTCCATTGGCATTGGCAGTGATTTTGTAAGGCAGCGGGGTTTGTTGACCCAACAACACTATCGATCACCTCAGGTTTGCCTGACCTTTGCTGTAAGTTCCTGGAATGTTGGGCCCTGTGTCCTTGAAATTCCTCTGATCAATATTATGAAGAACAGGGTTTAAGCAGACTGATCCAAATTCCCAAATAACATGCCTTTTTTAGACCTTCTATTCAGATGTACATTGGCTTCTAGAGATCGGTCCCCAACAGTATTTTTATTCATTTTAACAATTCCTTCAAGTGTCCGGACAAATTATTCACGTTTCCTTTCAGTTAAACAATTCCTTCTATAATACAGACCGTCATTTTAATGTTTCCATTCAGTTTTCTTTCAAGACTTGAGAACAAACATCACATAGCTTGCTGCCTGGAGCCACAAGACTGATACATGACATCATCCCTTAACAGCCCAAAGCATGGTAAACTCAGTTGCGTGTGCTCTGAGTTCCAAGTGTTACGTCTCCGTCTGTAATTGCCTGTGTGATAACACAGCTTCCCCAGTGCCAGCTTCCCAAACGGAACCCTATAAAAGCCCTCAAAGTAGCATACCTTATAGGTTACCGTTAGCTCTGCATTATGTAAACATGCTTCAGGTAAATTGGTTATAAAGCAACATGACATTCAGGTGTTTGCTAGGCGTGTTGTAAACTCCAAATCCACCACAGCTGTTGTCATAAACACAACTGCTATTGTAAACCACGGTAACTAATATTTAGCTTCAGATTAAATATTTACATTTAAATCAGTCATATTTTTTTTTGTAGTTTAGATGTTTTTTTTAAAGCAGATGAGGGAAATTAATAACAATATATATTTTATGGTTCTTTTGAGGATCTGTCTAAATTGACTTGAGCCATAGAGATTAGCAGTCAATGCCAAAAGCTTCTTACCACTGGTAGTTCAAAGCTGTCTTCATAAAGCTGTCTTCATAACTCCACAATGGAGGAAGTGAGTGGGGCGATGTTCAAAGGACTTGTCGGTTAAGCTCCTCCAAGAATTTCCGGTCAGGTTTAGGGGGACACTTGTGTTGTGGATGACCACCACTCTATGAAGGGGCAGAGGGGATCTTTTGTACATCTTCACTGACTGAGAAAAGAGACCAAATTTAATAAGGAACTGACAGTTTCTTCCTTTAAGTATCTTATAGTCTCCCTAACTATTGAATTTCATTAGTCAATCATCCAAACACATCATTTGTTAATTATACAGAAGCTGGAGGCTATTGGCATACAGTAGATCATGACTTAAAAGACTGCAATTGTTTGAATGGCAACTGAGATATTCTCTGTTTTGTGTGTTTTGATGGTGGTTGACATGTTAGAGCTTGATTATTCGTTCTGAAATGATCTGTCACCTAAACAAACACACCATTTATCAGGGGGTGTGTGTATGTTTGTTGAGAAACCATGTATCTACACACTTTAGTTAACACATCTTTTAGCTGATTCCTTGGAGTGGTTGTTAGATTACATTACAGTCATTTCGCGGATGCTCTTGCAGTTGCAAAAGTGAGCAAATTTGTTTTATACTGTATTGGTCCCACATGGGAGTCAAACCCACAACCATTGCACAGTAATAGACATGATCTACCAGCTAAACCACATGATGTTGGGGGTCAATTAAAACACCTCAGCTTCAGTAAGCCCAGTCAGACCATTCAAACCCCATCCTCCTGTCCAACCATCTCCACAGGTTGTCTGAGGTCACTGGCCAGACTACTACAATGAACCCTTAATGATCAGTCTGTGTCAGGACTCGTGACTGACAACACCTTCAGACATAATCACCTTCACCTCTGCCTTTTAGCTCACAGTGACGGAGAACCATTGTCAATGTCAGACCTTTGTACATCTAGGTAGCTCAGTTGGTCGAGCATGGTGCTTAAAACGCCACAGTTGTTTTGATTCCCACTGGGGGCCCAGGACAGGAGGGAAAAGGATAAAAAATGAAGGCACTCACAACAGAACAATGACTTGAACCCTCAGAGATGCTGTATGGCTGGTATCGCGGTTAAGCTAAACCTACAAATGTTTACGTAAAAGAAAAATAAAAAAAAAATAACACCAGATCCTTTACAATGAGGGGTTGTTGTTCTTAAGGGAAGACGTGACGGCGATAGAGAGAGACAGGGAAATGTATGCTTGGGTTGACTGCTTCTCACCAAAAGCCGTCAGTCAGGAGAGGATAGGAAGGGGAGTGCGTCTCGGCTGGGTGGGCCGGTCCGGGCCCCCTAGTCCCCCGCTGAGGCATTGAGTCCCATTGCCCACATCCCTCCGTTGTTGGTCCAACACAGAGGCGTGATGTAGTGGCCGCGGTGGGGAGGCTGCAGTCACCTCCCCCTGCAGGCTGGAACAGAGGGGATCGGCCATCGACATAGAACCACTAGGACACTCGCTATGGCCGGCGGCCCAGCTGTCCCGGGGCCGGTGACTTGAATGGGGATGCCTGTTCTAGTAATGTTATCTATGGGAGGGGTCCGTCACAGCGGGGACTCCAGCCACAAATATAGCCGGTTGGCCACGCTTTTACAGAAAATAGACGTGCTTTCACACAGAGCAGAAAGACAGAAGCTGGCGGACAATTGGAGGCTACACACTTACTCAGAGCAGAGGAAGAGAAGGAGGGAGGGTGGGAACTCCCAAAAGCCGTGGGAAGGTTTTCCTATTCCAACCTCTCCCCTCTTTTTCGCAATAAGTCACTGTTTTATTTCCCTGTTATACTTCATGACTTAGGCAGGGTAGCTGGGTCACCACATGCTGCTGAAGTAAAAAAAAAAAAAAAAAAGCAGCAGGTGACACTGGTAAATGTTTTTGTCAAAATGTGATAGTGTTTACATTTTGTTTGGTCAGTTTCCAAAAGTTTATTTCGTGAAACAATGATTGGTCGTCCTTGCTCATTGACACTTCAGACAAAAATAGATCCTCTGACCCCTAAAAGAGCATGGTGTGGAGCTGAATTTGGAACTAATGCTGTGCCCCAAACAGAAATGTTTCCCCAATGTGTACTGCCCACTTCATGACGTGGATTTAAACGTATTGGACTGGCTTTGGATTTTTTACCATTGTGGACACTTGTGTGCTGGGGATTGTTATTGTGTGTGGAATGACAATGTGATTTTAGAGGATGTTAGAAGCCTTAGGTTATGGAGGTGGTGACTGTAGAGGATTGGTACTCAGCCATGGGTTATGGAGGTAGCAACTGTAGAGGATTGGTACTCAGCCTTGGTTTATGGAGGTAGCATCTAGAGGATTGTTGCTCAGCCTTGGGATACAGAGGTAGTGACTGTAGAGGAAGTGACTGTAGAGGACTGGAACTCTGCCTTGGGTTACGGACATAGTGACTCTAGTGGATTGTAACTCAGCCTTGGGTTAAGGACGTAGTGACTGTAGAGGATTGGTACTCAGCGTTGTGTTATAGAGGTAGTGTGATTGATAGAGTGGGAGGGGGCAGTCAATTGAAAGTGAGTCTTTAGAAGCTCCAGCGGCCGTTGTGGTACAGAGACGCCTGAAAGAGGAGCAGTGGAACCCCTACAGTTTGGATTAACCCTGGTAAGAATAGCTCAGGACAATTAGCGTAAAACGTCTTTTGTCTTCACTTCACTTTGTATGCAAATGGCCCCCAGAAGGCAGAAAAGTGCTTTTTGAACGAACACAGCTTGAACCCATGCATAGCTAATGGCAAGTCTTGGCCGTCAGTCCCTCGGAATGCATGGGTTCTCCATCTGGGTTCTGTAATCCTAAGGCATGGATGGAGGCATGGATATTGGATGGATTGGATGGATTGATATTTCAAACACTAAGGCTGAGTATTCTGTAGTCAATTGGAAAAGTTGACTTTTATCCTGAGGTCAGTCCCAAAGGACACCCTAGACACTATGTAGTGGGCCCTGGTTAAAAGTGGAGTGCTACAGTATTTAGGGAATGGGATACCTCATCCTCATAGTGGGAAGATGTTTTTCGCTACTGGTAGTTTAGTCCACTTGTGTCTTTGCTGACAAGGCAAAGCCTTAGAAGTTTGCTGTACACATGGGCATAAGATGGTTTATGAGGAGGGAAAGCTTTCCTTAGATTTTTCCTAGATTCAATGTCTCTGCATATTGATAGTCAGGAAGAAAAATGCATTAAGGGCCCATTGTTAGATTTAGAAATTAGAATTGAAATACAATGGCATTTATTTTTTTAACATTTCCAACATAATTAATGCTTCTCAGCAATCTACAGTTGCAAGTGGTTGCTGTTAGGAAGGTATCTGGGTAAGTCAAAATGGAACCAATTGTAAGTGTATGGTTTTTATTGGAGGTAATTTGTCAGACCACAGTATTTAGTTTACCACTTAGAAGTACATGAAAATGACGAGGTTCTCTCTCTCTGTCTCTGTCCCCCTTGAGTTATCTTCCTTTTGTTGTCTTCTTTGAGTAAGTCTCTTGAAAGAATATACTGTTTTTTCATTCCCCCCATTTCCTTCTAAATTGTCTCCCTCTCTTTTCCTCCCTGTAGTTTTTCACTCTCTCTTTGTTTCCAGCTTTCCTGTCCTCTAGAGTGGTGCAGTATGACATCCAGTCAGTGTGGCTTTGAAATCCTGATATCCCTCATAGCCATCTTTTTGTTTTGTCTCTTGAGTTTGAAGTCTATTTGTTCTTACTGATCAGATCCACTTAGACTTAGACCCCTCCATGCACACCCATTCACAACGTTACCACCGTTATTTTTTAACGTTACCATGGTTAGTGTTGAACATTACCACGGTTAGTGTAGAACGTTACCGCCGTTAGTGTTGAACGTTACCACGGTTAGTGTTGAACGTTACCACAGTTAGTGTAGAACGTTACCGCCGTTAGTGTTGAACGTTACCACGGTTAGTGTTGAACGTTACCACGGTTAGTGTTGAATGTTACCACTGTTAGTTTTCCTGAATGTTTCAGCACATTTTGTGGAACATGTATTCTTCTTTGAGAGCCTGGCGAGGTGTTGCTTCTATTTACAGCAAATGTGTCAGGGTAGCTGATAATGGCTATGTGTTAATGCACAGCTGACATTGACAGTTCTGTGGAGGAATGCTGAGGGAGGCGTACGTCTCTCCTCTCTGCTCCTCTCCAGAACTGCACCTGGCTTTCCTCCAATAGCTAACCAGGTGGCCTTGAGTCCCTCTGCATACTGATAGTAGCTAACACCCACAAAGGAGAGGATGGGAAATAAAGCTTTCCCTACATTATCTGTGTTGACTGGAATCCTGTACAGGTATTAAACATCAGAGTTAGGAGCTTTCACACCGCTGACTGACGGCCTTGTCGTTCTCCTAGGAAGCTGTTCTCTTTGATTTGTGTCTGGAAGTTGTCTCACAGAAACGTGGGGAGATTACGCAAAGTTTCTGCACACCAGCGACACTCGCTGGCTGTACCAAATGGCGTCCTATTCCCTTCATAATGCTCTAAAGCTGAACAGAGCCCTATTTGCGCTGGTCAAATGCAGTGCACTATGTAGTGAATATGACGCCATTTGGGATTGAGCCTTTACTTGGTAAGGGGAGGAGGGGAGTGGTTCCCACAGCAGAAGACCTTCATCCTGTAAGCTTCAAGATAGGATAGGATCATCACACTGGATGTCGTTGTGGGTGATAAGTTCAAGTTCCCATTTAGGGGCCTTCTGGCAGTTCCAGCGCAAGATCATGACTGAGCTGTTTGCTATTTCATAATATGATGCTAGATCTGGGCTGTTTCGGTCCTGGAGTGCAGAAATACTTCTGCATTTTGCTTTTACCTGGTAGTTCATTACACTGAACTGGTGTCCCAGGTTGAATTGGTCCATTATTAGAAAGACAGGGTGCGCCAGTAGAAATATTAATGCGTGGTTCGATTGTTCTTTGAACAGCCACTGCAAACTTCAGCTAACTATACCCACCGCTAGCTTAAGATCAACAGCAGTGAAATGGGGCTTGATTATTTCCACAGATGTTTAGCTAGCAGTGCCTAAAGTTAGCCCAAAGATTGTAGAGACTGTTTAAAGAATAGTAATCATTGAACCTATAAGAGCAAACCTGTGCTCGCCTAAGATTACAATGATGCTGTGATAGCTCCTTTAAAAAGACAGCTTTATTTTGATAGAAAAGGACATAAAAAAAGTTAACAGCTATACATCCAATAAACAGTCCCGTACCCGTGTCTCTGAACTGCCCAGAGAGGTGATCATTATCCAACAGGCAACATCCAAGTGCAAGGCAGGAGCAGCCAGGTAACCAGTCAGACGGTCCGCCGGCCAGTCAGCCACAGTCAGTCGTCATCGTAAATTCCTGGGCTTTGAACGCGCTCCCTGAGAGGAGCCGACGTAAACACAGCCATTCTTCAAACAGCCCTCTCTGGAACGAGACGGGCCTAATGGACACACCTGCCTGGCAGACACAACAAGGCCCAGTCACACGTGACGCAGACAGACAGTCACCCTGAGGATTAAAAGAGGCTGGGAGTTAACTGGTTGTTCTGCAGCAGGACAGTGGAGGACAGTGTTTTAAATTGCTATTGGCCGCGGAGCTGCCGGGGCTATGCGGAGGAGTTGATGTCACGTCGATGCAGTATCGGCCCAGAGGTCGGGCTCCTGCACCCATTTCTCTAGTCCTCCCTATAATCTCCTCTTGCCTGTTGTTTACTTGCATCTCTTATCGTCATCCCCTTTTCTTCACTGTCGATCTGTTATCTGTCCATCCCTGCTGTTTCCCTCAGTCATTTAAGGGACGGCTGAAGGACAGTTGGTTTGGATGTTTATTCGTTTTACCGTTAGGTAGAATGAAGCTTCCTGCAGCTCCTGGCACTTGTAATGATTCAAGTCTGTTTTTTAGGATCGTTTTTTTTCTCTCTGTCTGTCTTTCTATTTCACTCTGCTTATCTGCCTGTCTCTCTCTTTATCCCTCTCTTTATATCTGTCTGTTTGACTCTATCCCTCTCCCTGTTTCTCTTTCAGCTCTCTCGAAAGCTTTTGATTCAAGTCTGTTTTCAGGGTTGACTGATAGAGGGAGATGCTTTGAAACCTATTTCTTTCAGGCAACCTTGTTTATTAACACAGAACAAATTGTGAAAACTCCCAAGGGCATCTCGTCTTCGCTCCTGCTGTTTTAGATGTTCTCTCTCTCTCTCTCTCTCTCTCTCTCTCTTTTATTTTTCACCTCTCAAGTCCTCCCACACTATCTGTGCTGGCCTGTCTTCGCCCTCTCTCTCCCTCTCTATGCATTATTCATCCACCTTTCTCACAGGTTTTTTTTTTGTCAGCTACTAAGTGGAAAGTTTGTTTTGTAGTTAGTTTCTCTTCGACTCCCTCAGGGCCTTGAGAAAGCTTGTGGCATTCTGCATGTGCATACTGGAGATACAGCCGATAATCTCAGCAGTGGTTCGGCGTTGCCGATAGCTAGCTGCAGTGGTTGGTGTTGTTCTGTCTCTGTCACACCTAAAAGAATAATAGTTTGGCTCCTGGGAAGAGACAGATGGAGCAGGAGTGCGGCACTGCCATGACACGTATCGAGAGACACCATTACCGGGTATATGTGATTGCGTCAGAAGGAAACGGCTGCCCCCTGAGTGTTGGTATTGGAGTAATGAAGTGTTCAAACCAGAGTCAGCATCTCACCCCCCCCCCCCACATCGCACACTGCCCCCCCGGGTACAGAGTGTATCCCAGTCTGGTCGCAGCGTATTTTCTGAAGTAAATATTGTACGTTTGACCGCAAAGGTTTGTTAACCACAAATGTGTTCAATGTGAATACGTTTGTGGCTACTACTTACCCTACATGGGCTCAACCCACAGCCAGTCAACTCCTGACACCGTGACTCTACTGGTGTTGCGTTTTCGAGTCCTGGCCACCTCCCTTACCCGGTCACTATGACACACAGGCATATACTGTATTGATCATTGACATGGATGTTCATTTTATGAAGCCAGTGTACAAATATGCTTGAAGCAATGATACACAGTGATACCCTCAATGTGGAAAACATGTGGAAAGGAGGTTATACACCTGCAGTCAGTCAGCCAGTTGGTCAACCAGCCAGTCAGTCAACCTGCTAATCAGCCAGTCAGTCAAGGCAGTAGTCTATAACCCCTAATGACCTTACATGCTCTGACATCTTGCTCCTTCCATCCTTTATCCTGTAACTCATTACAAGTAATACAAACTAGCCAACACTAATGCCTCTGTATTTTGGCTTAGCTTAAATCCCTGGTGGCCCACTTCAGCCATTAGCCAGAGCCCTAGCCATTACCCCTGTCTGGGGCTGCAGTTAACTGGCTAATTTATGATCTTAAAGAGTCATATCAGGTCAGTAAGCAGTGTCATCTTGGGACTGGACAAACACCACTTAGCCATGCACATGTTCACACACACACACACACACACACACACACACACACAGGTTTGTACAGCTACCCTCATGGGGACCAGAAAATAGAAATTGCATGCTCCCTTGCCCTAAACTTAACCCTAAACCTAACCCTAACCCTTACCCTAACCTTAACCTAACCCTAATCTAACCCTAAACCTAACCCTAACCTTAACCTCAATAAAGTAACATTTATGCCTACACTTTACCTAGATGTAACGC
Organism: Esox masquinongy; assembly: GCA_016801175.1. NCBI lineage: Eukaryota > Metazoa > Chordata > Actinopteri > Esociformes > Esocidae > Esox > Esox masquinongy. Next base: position 69,268 of record JACXGI010000730.1, on the reverse strand, counting down.
CTAACCTTAACCCTAAACTTAACCAACAACGCCTGGACCTTAAAGAAACCCCAATTCTAACTCTAAAATCAATTGTAAGTTTG
>JACXGI010000730.1:25802-69085 GCA_016801175.1 Esox masquinongy | reverse complement strand
TGAGGCCTAGGTCAAACATCAAAATTGTAGCTACTTATGTTTTGTCAGTCTTGACTATGAGTGACAAGTTACTATGGACCTAGAGCCTCAGTCAGCCTGGGGATCAATTAAGCATGGGCTGGGCTGGTCTGGTGTAAGCTATGGACACTTCCTATAGGCCTAGAGACTGTCTGTCTGGGCTATGTTAAGCTAACAATCCCTCCATAAGACAGAGAGTGACTACAGGATTAATATAATGGGATTCTGCGCATGCCATGGCTGTGAAGCTACATCTCTTCATGCATTTAGTTTGTCAGATGGTGGAATAGGAAGACTGGCAAAACTCTTGCCACACGTGGTTTTATATACAGTCCAGTGAAGTCCTGTGTTCTTCCAGTCTATGTGTAAATAGTTCAGTGCTCAAACGGCACTTTTCAGATTTGTTTAGAGTTTACTTAACAATCACTTGTCAAGTAAGAACAACTAAAGTTAAGTTTGTTTTATTGACATAAGCTACATCATTCGGCCCTCTGGGTTTTAGATTCAACCAATACTAACCTCCATTTGAGCATTGCTCTTTCATTTCTTCAGTCCTGTCTTTTCTCTGTCTGGGTATAAAAACAAACCTATCCATCTCTCTTCTCTTGTCCTCTCAGAGACTTGATGCCTGTGACCCTGGAGGGACAGATTACTATGGAGAAGACCCCCAGCTATTATGTCACCAAAGACGTGCCCGCCCGCATTCATACCATGTCCCCAGACACCAGCCTCGTTGTTGTCGTCCGAGACCCCGTCACCAGGGCCATCTCCGACTACACCCAGACCCGCTCGAAGAAACCAGACATCCCCTCCTTCGAGAGCCTGGTCTTCAAAAACAGGACTATGGGTCTCATCGATACAGCGTGGAGTGCCGTGCAGATTGGTATGTACGCCAAACACCTGGAGCGCTGGCTTCAGTACTTCCCCATGGACCAGCTCCTCTTTGTCAGCGGGGAGAGGCTGATCTCGGACCCAGCGGGGGAGATGGCTCGTGTTCAGGACTTCCTAAGTCTCCGGAGGATGGTGACTGACAAACACTTTCATTTTAACCCGGCCAAGGGGTTCCCATGCCTCAAGAGACCAGAGGGGAACAGTAAACCTCACTGCCTTGGGAAAACCAAAGGAAGGACGCATCCGAATATTGACCCTGAAGTGGTGCAGAGGCTAAGGGAGTTTTATAAACCGTTTAACAGGAGGTTCTACCAGATGACTGGACATGATTTTGGATGGGACTGACAGAGTTCAGTTGATAAAGACATTCTAGACAGAGACACTGACAGAGACACTGACCAAAATGGCACCCAATAACCTGAGTGGTAGGACACTACTCTTGTCAAAAGTAGTGTACTACGGTATAATAAAGAAATTTAGTGTTGCGTCAGCCATGACAAAAGTAGTGCACTAGCGCCAGTGTTTTACTGTAGGGGACAAGGTCTCATTCGAGTCGCTCACATTCCTGTTGTCATTCAATGTATATATACAGGATTTGTTTAAAAAAAATTACAAAAGTGTATTTTATGCTAATTTATTTCTATGACGATATTAACTCACTAAGCTGCCTGTCTATGTTTGTTCATCATCCACCACACATCTTTACGTTCCAGTTATTTTCATTTTTATTTTAGAATCTTTTTTAATATCTTAAAATGTCCTTGAAAAATTACAACGTAAAAGAAGGTCTATTCTGTTACAGCTAGTAGCACTCAGCAATCAGGGTTTGGTTGTACCAGTTGTTTCTTGTCAACATTTCATACAATTGACTGCATACTGCTTCTTTATTCTTTTTTAATGCACCACCTATCTCCCTATCTCCCAACAACATCTCCCCAAATCGTACCTGCAACAATCAGGCAATCGTTTAAAAACTGACCCAACTCCACTATCATTTCTACTTAATCTTACTCTGATGAGAAAATATTTCTGACGGATCCTTTCAGGCTTTTTGAAATTTCCCCTATAGGGGAAACATTACAGAAGAAACACTAAACTTCATAGAAGAACCATTTAACAGTTTATATCTTATAGAGCCCATAAAGGATCATCCATTAACTTTTTATCTAGAGTGTACTCCTGACATTCACTCGAGGGTACAACAGTATATAATTCAGCATTAAAGCCCACCGCTGTGATTCAACATTAAATACTGTATATCCACAGAGGCCTGAGAAATACCACTTTATCCATCAGATCAATAGACAATATAGGAACCCACCTGATCCAACTGATTCAGGTCACGTCTAGAAATTACACCCTATACCTTACATAGTGCTCCATTTTTGACCAGTATTCTCTAAATAGTGCACTACTTTTGATCAGCAATAGGTTGCCAGTTTGTGAACAACCCTCAAGTCTTTCAAGCCAGTGGATCAATACAGTAATAACTCCTCATTATGTCAGTTTTACTAAAGCAATATCACATTACAGCTGAGCGATATCACTGGGATAGTCTCTGGGCCTCCTGCTATCAAACAATCAAATCAGATGTTTAATTGGAGTTAATGTATGTTGGAACCTTGTAGCGAATTTTTTGTTAATGTAATGATCTTGATGTATGTTCTGGATTCCGGGCTCTTCTTAAGGATCGGGTTGTTAAGGAGGCTTTGCACTGTTTTCATTGTCGGAGCTATACATTAGTTGTGTGATTTAGCAAATTTACCGTAGCTTCTTTGGGATGGTCACATTTTCATTTTTGTATTCCATTCTTTACTAGCAGTGAGGTATGTGAAATCATATGAAGCAACTATTCAGGGATGACGAGCTGACCATTATACAATATAATTATACATATGATCACAGACCTCTGTAGTCTTTGTAAAGGTAAAAAGGACTGCTGTTTGACCAGTGTGCATTTATCAGGAAATGTTAGTGATATGTAGTATTGTTGTTATAGAAATTCAAAGGCCGGGATTCAATACAGTCAAGCAACAGTGCTCATTAAATTTTAAAGTAGTTTCCCCTTGAGCCAACAAGCAACATTTACATAAATGTAATCTCTGCAATATTGGGAATGTTGCCTTTAAACGTCTGTGATTGAACACGCCTTTGATTGAATCCCGACCAAAGTCTTGCTTTTCAGGTTCACAATTCCTAGCTATGGTTGAGTTTTATTCAACCCTATACAAAAAAATCACTCAATGCCAATGTCTGTAAATTATATATTCATTAACAGATCCAACTATTTTGCTTTACATGTTCCATTTGACAAAGTTGAAAATGAAGCTGATGTAATTGACCGAAGAATATAATATGAACCATTTGTGTTATTTCTTTGAAATAATAAATACATATATTTTACCAACACCACCATAGTTTCTGAATTGCTATTTCCCATCAATTACATAACACCCTGATATTTCAACTGCCCTGCAACGCAATATAAAAACCATATAGTCATAACCAGTGATAACCATTTAAAGACCAGTAATGTTTTGTCCTCCCTGTCTTGAGTGATAATTCTCTTAAAGTGTAATTTCAGGGGCTTCTATTTTCCAAGGTGAACTGAGATCCTGGTCCACAGGGAGGCCAGCATTTACATCCTTGAAGACAAAACACTGAGCACAGAGGCACCTGAAGGTTGAGTGACGTTTCCAGTCACTTCATTAACTGGATAGGCTAATGAGCGCAGTTAGCATTTGTTAGGATTAGCATTAGCATGCCGGAGCAACACTACCACCTGTGTTCTGAGCTTGTCGTCAAGGCTACAACTCCCAAAAGAAGAAGTGCAGTTGTCATGTTCTTCATATCCTGAAGTGCAGAACAAATATATTAGTAGAATAAATATGAAAACCTATACAGGTGCATCTCAAAAAATTAGAATAGCATGGAAAAGTTTTTTTTTTTGTAATTCAAATCAAAAAGTGACACCTTCATATATTCTAGATTCATTACACCTGAAGTGAAACATTTCAAGACTTTTTTGTTTCAGTCTTGATTATTATGGCTTACAGCTCATGGAAATCAAAAATCCAGTATCTGAAAATATTAGAATAAAAAATGTATAATACAGAAATGTCGACCTGAGAAGAGCCCTAATCAGCTAATTAACTCAAAACACCTGCAAAGGTTTCCTAAGCATGTTAATTTACACACTCAATACTTGTTTGGGGTTCCTTTTGCCCTAATTACTGCATCAATGCGGCGTGGCATGGAGGCAATCAGCCTGTGGCACTGCTGAGGTGTTATAGAAGCCCAGGTTGCTTTGATAGCTGCCTTCACCTTCAGCCAGTGTTAAAGGAAAGTTTGCTATTTTTGATCCTGGGGCCTTTTTTCTGAATGTTGTGCCAAAACTTGCTGTTAGATCGAGTGCGGACGTTTACAGATTTTGTGAGGTAGTGCATTGTTTATGAAAAAAATAGTTTGGTTTCACAAAGATAATAACAATTGATATAATGCTCGTTTTGGCACAATTTTTTCAGAACATACGGAGACGTACAGTGGATATAAAAATTCTACACACCCCTGTTAAAATGCCAGGTTCTTCTGATGTAAAAGAACGAGACAAAGATAAATAATGTCAGGGCATTTTCCACCTTTAATGTGACCAATAACGTGAACAATTCAATTGAAAAACAAACTGAAATCTTTGAGGGGGGAAAAAAAAAAAACCTCACAATAACCTGGTTGCATAAGTGTGCACACCCTTAAACTAATACTTTGTTGAAGCACCTTTTGATTTTATTACAGCACTCAGTCTTTTTGGGTAGGAGTCTATTAGCATGGCACATCTTGACGTGACAATATTTGCCCACTCTTCTTTGCAAAAGCGCTCCAAATCTGTCAGCTTGCGAGGACATCTCCTGTGGACAGCCCTCTTCAGATCACCCCACAGATGTTCAATTGGATTCAGGTCTGGGTTCTGGCTGGGCCATTCCAAAACATTAATCTTCTTCTGGTGAAGCCATGCTTTTGTGGATTTGGATATGTGCTTTGGGTCATTGTCGTGCTGAAAAGTGAACTTCCTCTTCATCCTTAGCTTTCTAACGGACGCCTGAAGGCATTGATGCTATTTGTGGTGGAGGTAAACTTAATCAGAAACGTTACTCAGTTTAACACAATGGTTAATAGTGTCTAACGAAATATTCAAACTTGGCGTAACGTTAATGCATGACAAAATTATATAATGTCAAGAGGCTATACCAACACCCTGCAGATGTATAGCTTTGTGGCGTAGTGGTTGAAGACACAGCGTCTCACCTGGGCAACCTGGGTTTGATTCTCAGGAGGGCGACAACGATCAACCCTTTTTATTGCGGGCCGGCTGAACTAGGCTTGCCTGATTTCTTGTTTTTAATCATGAGTATTTTTTGGATAATCAATGCTGTCCGGCTATTTTAAGTGTGAAATCACTACTGCACTACTTATTTAACTCAAAGCTAACGTAAACCTGCCTACATAACTTTCGTTATAAACAACGTGTAGCTACAGTACTATAGGTAGGTACAGTAGCTAGCTACTGAATAGCTACAGTAGCAAACTTGAAAAAGTGGCCAGGTTTACAAATGACCTGACACAGTGCCTTGAAAACAAACAGTGCTACTAACTAGCTAGCTATTTTGACAGATAGAAAATGTGTATTTATTTGAATGCTGACTTTATATATAAATTATCTAAAGTTAAATAATTGTCTTACAAATATATCATCTGCAAGGTTTCTATGTAAGACTGAAAAGGAAATGATGAATCGGAAGTGATGAAACGGAAGTATGAGTTTTAGCCAGCTGAGAGCCAGCCGAGTTTTAGCCAGCTGAGTCTGCCTCTCGCGATATGGGCAAATACATCTATATGAACATTTAACATCTGATTTTTATTTCTAACTGGCAGATGTCACTGTCAAGTGAATGTTTTGAGTGTTTCGTAGAGCCTCGGCACAAATGTTTCAATTGTCTTGGTGTTTCGAAAAGCGTCGTTCTGCCCATCACTAGTGCTTGTCAACCGTTGTCAACACACCTTTCCTCCTCAAATAGTGTGATACATTTCAAAAAATGTTTTGTCTTGAAGGCAGTGCAATGTTACAGCTAATTTGTAGGCAAATAGCCTTCCCCCGAAACAAGTCCTATCTAACATCTGAAAAAGATAAAATACCAGGCTATAGCCTATTATTGTTTTGAGAAATATGTGCCGGTAGTGGATTACTAAACCACATTTTCTATGGGTTGGCTAATATTGACATAATAATAACCTATTAAAATGTGCATTATAATAATTAGGTTAAAGTACTATTATTTCATAAGTAGTTTATGTAGGGTATATTCTGTCACTTTGGTGATTTATGACCCTGGTGGGCGGGGCTTCCAGATTGATTTGACAGGTGGGCGGGACATCCGGTTTGCTGAATGGGACTTCCGGTGTGACGTATGGACTTCCTGTATGATGTGTGTTAGGGCTGGGACTTACGCGGTTGGTGGGGGTCCCTTTGTTTGATGCTTGGCAATGTGGGTGGTTTGATTTCCTGCCTGTTGGGCCCTGTCTGGGGCCTCCCCCGGATAGGGCCACAGTGTCACTGGACCCCCCTGTCTTAGCCCCAAGGTCTTACGCTGCTATATTATTGTGCTGGGGGAGTAGGGTCAGATCTCCTTCTCCACTATAAAGCCCTGTAGATCTATGGAATGCATTTTCTAAATTTTCCCTGTCTCCTGCTGTTTTAAACTTAGGAAGACATGAGGTCTTGGCCCACACCTGAGGAGTACCAGGCTTGAAAGACCCGTTGCTGTCCCTGTCCAAAGTCCTCCTGGTTGTGTTGCAGATCAAGACGATACCTAACGATTTCAGCTGCCACTATGCTGACACCTCCCCCATGTTGTCCCTCTCCTTGTCCATCTGGTCATGCTTCCGACTTGGACTAAGTTTAAATAGACTCTGGACTCAGCCCACATGCATTTATTAATCATTACAATTTGTACTCTTAATATTTGCACATGGCACAGCCAGAAGAGGACTGGCCACCCCTCTGAGCCTGGGTCCTCTCTAGGTTTCTTCCTAAATTTCGTCCTTCTTAGGGAGCTTTCCTAGGCACTGAAATTCAACACTACTGTTGTTTGCTCCTTGGGGTTTAAGGCCGGGTGTTTTGTAAAAGCACTTTGTGACAACAGCTGATGTAAAAAGGGCTTTATAAATAAATTTGATTGATTGATTGAGTATGCATGTCCGGTGACTTTGTAATTTATGATTGCATTGATGTGTCCATGTTTGATGTTTTACAATGATTGATAAACACCCCGTACAAGTGTTATAACAGGTGCATTATGTTTGATGTTTAACAAATGGGTCTTAGGGTTCCTGAATGTTAAATTCCCAGGCAATAAATAAGTGTTTTATCAGCGGTAAGATGTTTGGTGTTTAACAAAAGTGCGCCAGCGTTCAGCATTGCTACAACCCCCGGCATTTTATGTTCCGATAAGTCCTACAACCGGTGGGGGTTAACCTTCCATGTTTTACAATGTGCGTGTATAGCATGGCGTTTTTCCACAAGCACAGAATTACGTGTGGGAAACTTGCGTTTTTGTGTAAGATATAAAGAAGGGGTCGGGACTTTTTTTTGGAGAGTTTCGGCCCATTTTTCATTTTAACAAGAGATGGGCCTTAAGATCAGATCAGGCCATAGTAATGGTCCCTAAATAACCACAAGTACAAACTGTAGTATATACAGGTTGAAAAACATCCCGTGTTTCACACAAGGTTTAAACTCCACCAAAGCACTACGGTAAACAAACACCACGAGCAATGCTGTTATTTTGAAGGGACAAACAATGCCTGGGTCGAACACACATTATGACTATGTTGATTGTATCATGGTTGGGTTTAAAATATTGATAAAAATAAAAACAATGATTTTGGTACATGTGTATGTATGAGCAATGATGATTTTTGAAATAAAAATGGGTGTTTTAAGTCAGCATTAACCTTCAAGTTGCATTATATGGCAAAACGTTACAATGTTACCTGGAAAGTAGAGTATAAATTTGCATGAACAACGGTGATTCGTTGAACGGGTCAAGATATGTTATTTCAGGTAAACAAAATTTTTGTGAAGGCGTCTTATGAAATTGCACAACGGGGATTAACGCGAGATTTTTTTCTTCACATTGGTAGAAATGTTTAACAGGCAACGATGTTTACAAACTGTAGTATTTGCGAGTTTGAGAATACCTGCCTGTGTTAGTGTGGGCGGATGCTGGGTCTTCGGTGTAAGATGTGCTGCGTTCTCGTAATGACTTGAAGCAACTCGTGAAATCTGATTTTTGATTGCTGTATTATGGACTTGTGTTTGTTAAATGTTTAAGAGATTAATGGCGATATGGTGACAATAGTCAGCGTTTATATGTAAGCGGATGAGTTTGTCGTTAATAGATAGAATTAAATGACGTGATGTCACGGCTGAGCCGCGATAACTAACGAGAACGGTGTTTCTACCAGACAGGAAGTATCAACATATTTGGTTGTCAAACGTCAACAACTATCTGAACTAACTAGTTAAGATTTATCTACAATTTTAATCATTGTAACCGGTATAGTTCTATTGTGAAGAACGATGACATGTAACCATGACAAAGAGGCGTGACCTGGTGGAGGTGCCCCGGCTGTGATGTAAAGACAATATTAAATCTGCGGCTTCCACAGAAGATAGCTGTTGTTTCCAACGCAGAGTAGGCCGTTTGCATATTAAGTACACATTATTTTATTTGAAATAGTTGATTTGAATTGTGTTGCAATTACAAACGCTAACAAACAACACATTTGAACTTTTTAAGAATGTGTAAATCAATTTTACGATTGAGCAATCAATGCGCTTTTATCTGTCATTCATATTGTCTGTTTTATATCTCTGGTTCCACACGTTGTGCGGAATTAAACCCAGCCGTGTTTGGAAAACACATTTTTGGGCCTTCAAACCTTGGTAAGCAGGCTTTAATCAGCTTTAAAAGACATTTTTAGCATTGTACTAAAATGTTATTAACATTACCACAATATGCATACAGCTGAATCTTTGTACCCTGTATATCAACCAACAGTGTGAGGACCCGCTGATGACGCATACTACATCACCATAATGGCTTCAGTTATGGACCCCCCACCTTGTGGCTGCACAGCGTCAGGGTTTTTTTGATCAGTTACCCCATTACAAAATGCTTGAAAGCTGAAGGTAATACATATCTACAGTCAAGATAGTGATAACATCAGACCAGACACGGAACAACCAACAACATCTACAAATAATCAACAGACCACACCCCAAAATACAAATGAACCGGCCATTACTTTGTTACACAGCGATGCACACATTAATCCTCAGACGCAAGGTTTGTTAACCGAGCTTAGTAGCCCCCGTTTTTCACATGATCTAGTTGACTCTCCTCCGAGCTCTCTGATGCAAACTCATTGCAACGATGCCAATGTTAGAGTTATACAACGTAATGAGTTTGACAACGTTGAATTACGACAGTTGATAAATTTCCAAAATATTGTTGAGGTTGGTGATTTTGCCACATTCTATGCACACATTATGGCAGGCTTGGGTACTTTGATTGTTAGAGCTTCAGGCTTTGTACACGGGCCTGGTGATCGTCTGCAGATTGAGTTGATTGGTGAATCTCTGATATCCCCTGGAAAGGCGTCCATGAGAGCAGATGAATATAATGAACGCACATTTGGTAATTTACTTGAATGTGTTATGCAGAGTAATGCTGCGGTTATGACTGATGAATCACTAGAGCTGGTGGTACAAATTGTCAACAACCACGAGGGTGGTGCCCCATGGCGTAAAGCTCAAACACTGTTGATAGATCAGATTATCAATAAAAAAAGAAGAATATGTGGTTGTGAATAATGATTCTACATGTTTTTCCGTTTGTTTGATGGGTATGTTGAACCCACAGTACACATGCTGAAGCCGAGGTTAGTGGTCGCGAGCTACATAGGTGAGCTGGTTTAGCGTTAGATGATTGTGTGACATTCACAGATATTGTTCCGTTTGAAGAAATGACAGGGTGTAAAATTGATGTCTTTCATCGAACGCGGGATGGTCACTTTACCAAGTTTCAAAACAGTGAGGACGCCCATCCTAGAACCATCTTTATTTACTTACACGATAACCATTTCTATGGTATCATGAATCTGAAGGGTTTTCTGGGTGTGGCATATGTTTGTGAGGGGTGTTATACAGGTTTTAACACCCGTGGTGATCATGGCTGTAAACATAGCTGTAGTGTCTGTCTTCATAAAGATTGTCATACCCAACCCCATAACACAAAGCAGTGGCCAGACTGTAAGCGGATATGTTATTCTGACTTTTGTTATAGACAGCATTAAGGCTTGAAGCTCCACAAAGGTGTGGTTCGTTGGGTTAGCAGGTGTGACCAGAAGAAATACTGTGTCCATTGCGGCCGTCATTACAATGTTAGTATTACCAACTATAAAGCGCACAAGTGCATGGCTAACATGTGTCCCAATTTAATGTGGATCTGACTGTTGAAATGAATCATCAGTGTTTCATAAAACTCTCTAAACCCAAGGACCCTGAGAGTGCTACATATTTTATGGTTGATAACTTTGTACGAGGCGAGGGTGGTGATGATGATCACGTCCTTGCTAATGCAGACACAATTGCGAGAAATAAAAGAACATTCACATTGAAAAACCGAGTAGTGTCTAAGCGTTTCAGAGTTGTGTACAACAAGCGTGTACTGCTCCTAGATTACAGCACAAGGCCTTACGGGTACTAAATCATCTAGGATGGATAGCGGTTTTGACCCACAACTTCAACACCCATTCAGCTGTGTCATTAGTGACCCTAGTAACTCGGGTAAAACATATTTTGTGAAGATGTTGTTGGATAATGCTGTCGTTGTTTTCTCAAAAGTAATTCAGAATATCGTCTGGGTTTATTCATGTTGGCAACCGCTGTATGACGAAATGTTGAAGGTGAGGGAGATTACTTTTATAGAAGGTCTACCAACATCGCTGTGTGATGACAAGCTGCTACCGATTCAGAAAAACAACCTTCTAATTATTGACGATTTAAAAGTGCATCAGAGAGTTTGGAGATGGAGAGAGTTTTCACACAATATTCACACCATCGTAACCTGAGTGCAATTTACCTTGTCCAAAACATGTTTGTTAAAGGCAAATCTAGTAGAACTATTAACTTGAACACAAACTGCCTCATCTTGTTTAAAAACCCCTGTGACAATCAGCAGATTAGCATTTTAGGCAGACAGATATACCCCGGTCTTTCTCGGTTCTTCATGGAGAGTTTTAAAGATGCAAGATGATTATTTACTCATTGACTTTAAAGCTACAACACCAGAAGACTAACGTCTGAGAACAGGGTTGTTTTCAGGGGACTGGCCTGTTGTGTACGTTCCTAAGAAAGTTTGATCATGTCTGAACGCATTCGTAGAAATTTACCACTTTTAAAGATGCTATTTAAGGCACCGGCAAGTCAACGAAAAGTTATTTTAGAATCAGCGTCCACCGACCTCATTCTATCACTCTGTGAAATAACTCTTAATCTAAGGCACGGAAATATACCCTTAACAGAATCTCAGCTTCGAAAAGTAAAGAGACAAAAACCCAACATTATATACATGTCTAGAAAGAACACTTCAGTCGCAAAGAAAAGAAAAACCATCAACCAATCTGGAGGTTTTCTACTACCGTTACTAAGCGTTGCAGTACCGTTCCTAACCAGTCTAATTGCATCGAGGCATGCTTAAACAACATGGATCATGCTCAGAAAATGTTTCAGGTGCCACAACATCAGTTAGAAAAACTGCGAGAATCCTAAACGACTAGCACCGATGTAAGACAATCTGTTGAAAATGATTTGGACTCATCGATTCGCAATATACTGTTGAAGCTTGATATGGATTTACATGAGAAAGCTAAAAGATACTCTGCCATTTCACAAAGATTTTTGACTGTTGTGAGACGAGGGAGCTTGACACAAATACACTGACTTTAAGTCTACCCGGGTCTGAGACTGGGGCAGATGTAGTAAACATGACTGAGACTAAGCAAACTGTTGACCGAAATGTTAAACTTGTTGATGAAATTTTGGATATTGTGCCTGCGAGGCGTAGGAAAGATGTTGAATATATTCTTAATAGAATACACAGGTCTAAAGATTTGACTTCATGGACTTCAAATGGTGAATTCATTTTCAAAGGAGAGATAATCAAGGGTTCGCACCTGTTGGATCTGGTTAAAAGTGTGACAACAACCAATAAAATTGCTGACGCTAGAAGGCCATTGGGGTGGGGGGTGTTTTTATAGGCCATGGCATGTCTCAACATGCCTTTTACAACTATCCCAAATGAGCTTGTAAGGCGTAAAATCAATTTGTATAAACAAACGTCTGGTGACACAATGGATGATTTAGCCACACCCCCAGCAATCAACCAACCAAAGCATTGTTTGTACCCCCTACCACAGACCCCACAAAATGGCTTCGATTTAAATGTGTTTTTATTTTATGCTTTTTATATCATTTGTGATTCATTGTCAAAGTGTATGTTTTGCCTTGAATAATTGTATGAAAAATACTATATAAAAATACTATGTAAAACTATGTGGTTTTACGAATAGTTTTATTTTTCAATAATAAAGCAGACATACACATGATTTACTTTTCTATTTCTTCAACAACCATGACACACTTTAAACGATTCACAAGATTGAGCATGTTGTATGCAATTAAATGTTTATCACGCTTACTCTGGTAAATCGTAGCTACAAACTTTGAGACTAGCACATCATTTTTTTGTAAATCATCAATATAAAAAGAAATAGCATCTTTATAACTCAGACCTCTTGCCATTAGATTGACTTGGGAAAATACGTAAAATCTGGGGTGTTTCCAAAACTGTCATAAAACCTTCCAACGCCTGTGATGTAAATAGCCAGCCAGTGCTCCCCGGGGTGGTTGCTCGGGTGTGTATTAACAATCATCATTGATGCAACATCCCGGACCGGTCCACTAGGTAGTTGGTTGCATGCCAGCACACCATAGAAATGAGTCCTAGATGAAAATTGGTTCACCACACCGGTAAACTGTGTGGTATTCATTTCCACACCGTTTTCCTAATAGTAGTCAACCACGACTTGTCGCCGGTTTGACACTTCGATTATGGAGTCAAAAATTGAATAAACAACCAAATTAATTGTGTGGGGCAGTGGTTGTCTGAACCTCATCTGAAGTCGTACATTCCCTGACTTGATTGAGGATAGGTGCTGACCGCATTCCTCATCCGGCACGCAGTTGAATGCATAAAGGGGCATAGCCGTGTAAGAAGTCAGACCTGTCAATAGCCAAGGCTTGGTCCTTTAGGTGTTTTCCTGAAGCTAAAGCCAATTGGTAAAATTCACGCACTGCTGACCCCGTTGTGTAATTTGGTTGGAATGGTTTGCTAGGAAATTGCTGACCGTCTACATACATAGCCATAAACTCCAAATTATAATGTTTGAAATTAAACAGATATTTGTGTAACTTCCTGTAACACTGTCATTGTCCACCAATCCAACGACAATACATTTTGGCAGAGGTCCTAAAAATATGTTTTCCTGGTTGCAAACGCGACCCCACGCCGGTAAACTAAATGTCTTCATACACACTCTTTCAATTGGGTACTTGGCAGTGGTTGAGAGTAGCGGATTTGGGTTAAACTCTGCATCGGTTTCTTCGGGGCTGGCATGTTGATTGCATCTCTGCTGTGCATTTGTGATCTCTTGCCGACTCGCTGAGCTGCGGTTAAGCTGTTAGCTTTCAATGGTGTTTCATCCAAAACGCTGATCACCACAAAAACCGCCATGGTTTGTAAAGTGTAGGTAAGTTTACTCAGGCAGGACTGCATGACCATCACCGGGGTCTGCGTGGTTTAAATACACAGACCACACCAATCATCCCATAAAACATGGAAGGTTAACACCCACAGATTGTAGAACATCTGTTGTAGCACTTATTGGAACATAAAATGCTGGGGGTTATAGCATTGCTGATCCCTGGCGCCCTTTTGTTAAACACCAAACATCTTGCCGCTGATATAACACTTATTTATTGCCTGGGAATTTAACATTCTGCAACCCTAAGAACCATTTGTTAAACATCAAACATATTGCACCTGTTATAACACTTGTCCGGGGTGTTTATCAATTGTTGTAAAATATCAAACATTGACACATCAATGCAATCATAAATTACAAAGTCACCGGACATGCATATGTCATTCCGGAAGTCCCAGCCCTAACACACGTCATAGAGGAAGTCCATACGTCACACTGGAAGTCCCACCCAGCAAACCGGATGTCCCGCCCACCTGTCAAATCCACCTGGAAGCCCCGCCCACCAGGGTCATATATCACCAAAGTGACAGAATATACCCTACATAAACTACTTGCATAGTACGGTATTATTGCCCAGAACAGTTGAATAATTTATCTATTTACTTTTCTCCTCATGAGACATTTCACATTTTCCTTGTGTCATATTATGTTTAGAAGGGTGTGTCTATAACCGTGCAGGGGAAAGATTGGTTGTATCTAACCGTCAGTGCTGAATACAGACTAGAGTAATCAAAACAAGTTCTTTTCTAGTCATATTCAAGTTTAGTCAGACGTGTCTTAGAAAGACCCGTCTTAAAGTTAGCTAAGTGTCTTAAAGGTAGCTACATGTGTTAAAATTTTGACACACAGCTTAACAGCTGTACTCATCAATGTTAGCAAAATTGGCCATATTGTTGTGTAGCTAACCCACCGAAGTGGAACATGAAAGAATTCAAGGGCATGATATATTTTACCTGAAAATCTCACAATGTTTACTATTTTGTCAGACTGGGTGTTTTGTAAAAACACTGTCAACTCTTGATGTAAAAAGGGCTTTATCAATAAATTTGATTGATAGTTTCCGCGATATTGATGTTGTTTAATTCACATGCATAGAGGTTTTAAACGGTGGTATTAAACTTTCATTTGAGTTTAAACTACAACTGCTTGTCTGCTTCAAGTAACGATTTGCAGTGCAGCAGAAGAAATTCTCCCACCGACTTAAGTATTGTTGTCTTCATTACCACGGTAACACTGTCCTTGAAGGGGTAGCTAACGATGTTCTGATTGATGTTCTTGGCTTAAGTCTTGCTCTATTTCCTCAACTAAAACATGTATGTCTTATAATACGACACGAGGAAAATGGGATATCTTACATGAGGAAAATAAAATTATGGAACTGTTCTAGCAGTGGCGTAGGTTTCATTATACAAGAGTGGGACATGTCCCCCACTTTTTGAAAATGGCATTTTGCCCCCCACACTTTTTTTTAACAGAACTCTATTATAAATGAAGCTCAAACTCTGCTTTGATTGGTGTGGAGGCAGGATGGTAAGCAATTGCGTAATTCAAATCTGACTGGCATTAGGACCACACGCAGGCACTTTGCTTAGAGATAGATACTGGAAAGATCATGCACACGGTGATATAGTGCCTTCTGTAGCTACTAGCAACTGTGATCTCGAGCTCCAGCTCATGAAAGTTCGGTAATCTAGCTGATATTACCTCTAGCTAATTACCTCCCATAACGTATGAATGAGGTAGATAAATAGCAAAGAGTGATTTTTTAAACCGGCAACCATGTTAGGTGTGTTTAGGCTAACTTTACATATTAACAATGTTGCAAAATATATATTAGCTTGCTAGCAAATGTTTTATTTGCTAGCAAGCGAACAGTCATACAGGTGTTTTTTCTATTCAAAGACAAAGTGAGTAATACAGCTAGCTAGCTATGAGACATAAGAAGATATATTTAGTTAACTAACTAGCTTAGTAGTTGATCTCTTGAAAATGTAGCAAATGTTACATGTAGTTCTCCACATAGCTAGCTGCATTTGACATTTCAACTAAATGTGGATCTTAAAGTAAACTGAATCATGATTACACACATTGATATCATAATTGGGTATATATTTAATAACATAAAAAGAATGCTTTGGAACCAATATGTAAAAGTGTTCATGTAGTTGTTTCATATGAGGCAGAACATTTAGTTGTGTCGGAATACATATAGATAACAGGTTGAACAACACCGAGTGGTGCTCCTGTCGTAACTGCACGGCAATGCCAACAAAGACAGAATCTATCTGCTGCAAAGAGGCAGACCTGCATGACCTGGGTATTGGTGGGTCAGGAGAATTGTCATGCATCCTTGACCACAGGCTCTTCCCCATGCTCTGTGAAGAGAAAGACCTTTTAGAGATGGCCATGCTTTCTCTGAAGGATGTTCAGGCAGAAAGCTTGGAGCGCCTTATAAATAGCTTGTGAGTTGCAGCTACTGTTACTTTCACGTTGTGTACAACATTACAAGCTTATGGTCCAGTTGATAACTTGTTCGCTAAACCTGCTTGTGTTGTCCATGCTATCCGGTCCAAGTTTCCCTCTGAGGAATAAAACGGCTTTGAATATGCTTTTTATGATTGGAACAATTTATTACTATATGCTTAATTTAGTAAATGGTATTCTGAAAAACAAGATGGAACCTGGCCATAGGGCCTTTAGTTATAAACCTGCCAGTGTACTAAAATATGCAGCTGTCGATGTTGTAAATAAGTCTAAAACCTCTTGCATATGAGTTCATAAGAAATTGCCATTTATGGGAAACACATACATATCAACTTTTATAAAAATATGAATGTCACTGCCTTTAACCAAGTTTACGTAAACACAACCAAAAACATAAAGAGTACTTAATGCAGATTTGCTTTAAAATAGGTGTTTCAGGAATCCATTTACACTGTTTCTACCCTACCCTTTACTTATGGAAGCGACTGAGATGCTTAGCAATAGATAATCCCTTGTCTGGTTTCTCAATCCCTCTGTGTTGCCCTAGTGCATCTCTCAGACATTCTTTGTTCTCAACCAGCTCCCTCAGTAATTCCTGGATGGTCTTCTCTCTGCACCGGTTAGCTATTCCAGCCATGATCTCCTGTCTGAAGTTGTATGTCTTCTCTTTCCTGTTCTGAACAACATACTGCTTTGCTCCCTTGGAGAACTGGTGCCTGAACTGCAGTTTCCTGTCCCTTGTAACTGCATGATCCCGTGCCACATTGCTGTTGTGGTCTACAGCAGCCACACGGAGACGTGCCTGAAAGCTTTCCTGGCAACTGCTTTTTTCTTTTAGTAGTGTAGTTTGTATAAATGTAGTCTCTAACTCTCTTGTGTGGATGCCTGCAGTTTTTTTTTTACCTGATATTTGACTACACTTACCTGATGTAGTAAATATCTCCATATATACTGGTCCCAAAATAATAAGGATGTGAACCAGAAATGGTATCAAGTCTATTTGCACATTGCAAAAAAATAATTGATTGGTTAAAATGATAGGACTGCTTGTGTAAATGAGGCCAAAATAAAGCTCTGAGGAAGGTCAAGTCACAAATGTTATCTGAAAAGTTAAAAACTGTCTTTATTTATTAGTTATAAAGAACAGAACATATTTCAGCGTAAAGCTGTAACAAGTTAATTGAAAATTAAGACATGTGCTAAGAAAGTTACAGAAAGCTATGGTTATCCCCGGTCACTTCGGTAGCAAATGGGTTACACTTGCAACCATCATGATGGCTTCAAGCAAGATAGGTGAGTGGCTTCACAAGCCTCATACAGTCAGATGTTATGCGACAGGTCTTCTCAGGCAGTTGCGAAATAGAAAAAAAAATACTGGGGTTATTAAATAGCAAAAGAATTGTGATGATCAAATTATGCTGTTTGAGGTGATAGTGGTTGCCTAGTTGGTACAATAATTAATTATTGACTAACTGATCTACAACTACTTGGAAACAAACTAGACAACAGTCAGGAAATGCAGGTTTAAAACACTGTGGTAGTCTTTAAATAATTTAAGTAATTATTTGATCGGGTGCTAGTACTATAAACCTTACAACAATGGCCTAGCTAATGGATAGATGGGCTAAGCATCACTAACCTAAGCCAAATAGATGTAGGCTAATTGGGTACCACGCTTCAGAACGCATCTGTGTTTAATTTAGAAAGAAGCAGTACCCATGAAAACATGTATCGGTGCCAACAATTATTTTGCTACAGTCTTTATATCTGACAATATATACATATCTACACTATGCCTAGCAGCTACAGACCATACCTCCTCTACCCGGCTAGCGCGTCTTCATGCTCTCTCTTCCGGCTGAACAGAGTGGCTACTCTTGGTTGTGGGTCTGGTTGCCACTTGAGAGGTAGGACATGGTAGTCTTCTGTACTGTAAAATTAATTTGTACTACCTGGGGTTATACAATATGATCCCCCTTTGCATCTCTTTTTTGCTGGTCGTTTGAAGACGTTTTTAACTACCTGTTATCAATCTGTCAATCTTGTATCTATTAATGCCTACTAGCTGTCAGTGAGAAGTAACCATGCTCGTTACGTCACTCACGTGAAGATTCCAAGATGGCCGCGCCCTATATTGAAGTAGTAAAGTTTAAAATGTTTTTATTTACGAATGCACAAATTTGCTCTTTTAGTTGTCAGCTAAAATTTTGTGATCGTATTACAACAATAATAGTTGATATTTACTTATTAAATCGGTTCAGTTCCTCTTTAAAGAACAAACATTGCCATCAGGTTTTGCAGGTGTCAGTGTAGAACAAGCTGTTCAAGTCATATTCTGTACTGCATTTTAGCAGGATCAGACGGTGACCGTGACAGAGGTTCCTGTCACAGAAGGATCAGACAGCCAAGAAGAAAAGGTCAACCATGGAGCTATGTGAAATGTTGCTGCATAGCAGTAGTCTATAAAAGTGTATAACTTCAAAATTATTAATGTTACAGTGGTGCTCATAACTTTGCATACCCTGGCAGAAGTAGTGAAATTTTGGCATTGATTTTGAAAATATGACTGATCATACAAGGATTATTTAAGGATAGTGATCATTATGAAGCCATTTATTATCACATAGTTGTTTGGCTCCTTTTTATATCATAATGATAACAGAAAATACCCAAATAGCCCTGATCAAAAGTTTACATACCCTTGAATGTTTGGCCTTGTTACAGACACACAAGGTGACACACACAGGTGAAAATAAAAAGGTTACAATATGCACGACAACATCTTGACACACCTCACAGCCTCTGGCACAAAGTAATTTGGAGTGACGAGACCAAAATAGAGCTTTATGGTCACAGCCATACAAATGAACCACACAACCAGTTGTTCATTTTTTTTGGGGGAAAAATAATATGTCTATTAATAATGTCTAAGAGTTAGCTGTGATTTTGTTCACCCGGTGCTGACAGTGTCTTAATAAGAGGGAAGCTAGCATGGAGGATTCTACAGCACAGCAAGATATGGATACTTGTGTGCTTTACTGCTAGGAGTGTTCTTTTACTCGAAGGAAGTTCAGAGACTTGCATTACAGTTTATTATTTTAGTTAGGAGTGTGATTGTTTCGTGAAATCAACTGACTAACCTGTGGAATGGAAGAGTGACCATACCCGAGCAGTTGTGGAACGTTAGCTGAGAGGATGGCAAATGAAGATCTGAAGCAGGACATTTCTCTGCCTGCAGGTTTTTTTGGGGGGATTACACACTTACATGGAGGTTTAGGAAGGTTTCATTTGGAATTGTGAGTTACATTGGGTTTCTTCTGGGGAGGGTTTGAACAGAGTGCACCCTAATAGTTATCACCTCACATCTTTATCAAATCTACAGCATCAATCTTCAGACTTATGCATGTACCATGCATAATACCATGTACCAGGTATTTATTCAACAGTTCAAACACTGTTCGCAAATCCTCTAACACTATTCACAAAACATTAACACTCCCCACAAGTCACATAACACTGAGCAGTAATCCAGTCACACTACACTGCGTGCACAATTATTAGGCAAATCGTATTCCTCAATATTTATTTTATTGTTGAACAAACACAATGCTCTCAGTCAGTCCAAAATATTATTGAACCTCAAACCTGAATGTTTAACAAAGGAAAAGTGAGTTTTGATCTTTCTCAGGAGAATACATAAGCAGGCCCGCCGATAGGGGGGGACAAACAGGTCTGTTGTCCCGGGCCCAGGGTAGGGGGGGGGGGCCAGAACTGACATTGGGTTGACATTAAAGGGCCCATCTAAGATTATCTCGTCCTGGGCCCAAGCAAGACTGTCAGGTGGCCTGAACATAAGTGTGCACAATTATTATTATTACAATTAACAAATAAGTAACACAAAATGACAATGAATTTAAATGTTTCTCCTTTCAAAAATATTCAGTGTCCAATATAGCCACACTTCTTTTCAATAACTGCCATGAGACTTCTATCCATAGAGTCTGTCAGTTTCTTGATCTGTTCACGATCAACTTTCACTGAAGCAGCAACCACAGCCTCCTAAATGCTGTTCAAAGAGGTGTTTTGTCTCCCCTGACTGTAAATCTCACGTTTGAGAAGGGCCCATAAATTCCCAATAGGATTTAAGACAGGAGAAGAAGGGGGCCAGGTCATTATTCGGGGTTTCTTTGAGGCACTTGCTTGCTAGCCGAGCAGTGGAGTACTTGGATGTGTGATAGAGCATTGTCCTGCATGAAGATCATGGCCTTCTTGAATGCTGAGGCCTTCTTGAATGCTGGACTTTCAGTCCATCTTCAACCCGAAAAGGTCTACCACATCCTTAATGATAGCAGCCCATACCAGTACCCCTCCTCAACCTTGCTGGCGCCTGACTCGAAGTGGTGCCCTGTGTCCTTTAGTGATCCAGCCACGGGCCCATCCATCTGGTCCATCAAGAGTCAATCTCTTTTCATCTGTCCATAAAACCTTTGAAAAATCTGTCTTCAGGTATTTCTTTGCCCAATCTATACACTTCAGCTTGTGAATCTTATTCAGTGGTTGTCTTCTTTCAGCCTTCTTGACCTTGGCCATGTCTCTGAGCACTTGACATCTTGTACTTCTGGACACTACTGGACACACACAGGTAGGTTGCAGTTCTGGAATATGGTGGCACTGGAAGATAATGGGTTCCTGGTAGCTTCACATTTAATAATTCTCAAATCATTCGCAGTTAATGAGTTTTCGCAGTTAAATAGTCCAGTTGACTATTCGCAACAAAACGTTTGATTGTCCGATGGTCACGCCTCAATAGTTTAGCTGTTTCGAGAGTGTTGCATCCGTCTGAAAGGCATTTTACACATTTTTGACTTTTCAGTGTCAGATAAATCTCTTTTTTGGCCCATTTTACTTGAGGTCATGAAGCTGCCTAATAATTATGCACACCTTGATATAAGGTGTTATTCACTGTTGCCACACCCTCCCTCATTACACAAATACATATCGCCTGAAAATGATTCAATCCAATGAGCATTCAAGTTTATATGGTTTGGAGTTGGAAAATGTGCATAGAAATAATGATATGATCAGAATATTCACTTGCCTAATAATTGTGCACAAAGTGTACGGTGGAAATAAAAATTCTACGCACCCCTGTTAAAATGCTAGGTTTTTGTGATGTAAAAGAATGAGACAAAGATAAATCATGTCAGAACCTTTTCCACTTTTAATAAACCTATAATGTGAACAATTCAACTGAAAAACAAACTGAAATCTTCGAGGGGGAAAAATGGAAAATAAAAACCTGGTTGCACAAGTGTGTATAACTGAGGATGTGGCTGTGTTCAGAATTAACCAATCACATTCAAACTCAGGTTAAATAGAAGTCATTACACACCTGCAATCATTTAAAGTGACTCTGATTAATCACAAATAAAGTTCTCCTGACATTTTCTTAGTTGCATCTCAGAGCAAAAGCCATGGTCCGCAGAGAGATTCCAAAGCATCAGAGGGACCTCATTGTTGAAAGATATCAATCAGGAGAAGGGTACAAAAGAATTTCCAAAGCATTAGATATACCGTGGAACACAGTGAAAACAGTCATCATCAAGTGGAGAAAATATGGCACAAAAGAGACATTACCAAGAACTGGACGTCCCTCCAAAATTGATGAAAAGACGAGAAGAAAACTGGTCAGGCAGGCTTCCAAGAGGCCTACAGCAACATTAAAGGAACTGCAGGAATTTCTGGCAAGTACTGGCTGTGTGCTACATGTGACAACAATCTCCCGTATTCTTCATATGAATGGGCTATGGGGTAGGGTGGCAAGACGGCCTTTTCTTACAAAGAAAAGCATCCAAACCCGGCAGAAGAAACAATCAAGTCCCCCAAAAGCACGTGGGAAAATGTGTAATGGTCTGATGAAACCAAGGTTGAACTTTTTGGCCATAATTCCAAAAGGTATGTTTTGGAATTATGAAAAAAAGGTTTTCTTCGGCTGGAACCGGGGCCTTAGTCAGGGTGGAGGGAATTATGAACAGTTCCAAATACCAAGCAACTTTGGCACAAAACCTTCAGGTGTCCGTTAGAAAGCTGAAGATGATGAGATGAGGAAATACACCTTTCAGCACGACAACGACCCAAAGCACACATCCAAATCCACAAAAGCATGGCTTCACCAGACGCAGATTAACGTTTTGGAATGGCCCGGCCAGAGCCCAGACCTGAATCCATTTGAACATCTGTGGGGTGATCTGAAGAGGACTGTGCACAGGAGATGTCCTCGCAATCTGACAGATTTGGAGCGCTTTTGCAAAGAAGAGTGGGCAAATATTGCCACGTCAAGATGTGCCATGCTAATAGACTCCTACCCAAAAAGACCGAGTGCTGTAATAAAATCAAAAGGTGCTTCAACAAAGTATTAGTTTAAGAGTGTGCACACTTATGCAACCAGGTTATTGTGAGCTTTTTATTTTTTATTTTTCCCCCTCAAAGATTTCAGTTTGTTTTTCAATTGAATTGTTCACATTATAGGTCACATTAAAGGTGGAAAAATATCTGATATGATTTATCTTTGTCTCATTCTTTTACATCACAAGAACCTGGCATTTTAACAGGAGTGTGTAGACTTTTATGTCCACTGTATATACTATACTATACTGCTGACACTACCTGAATACTCAATTCCACCTTCAGGAACAGTGTTGGGGAACATTAAAACTAATGCACAATTTTAAATGTAACTAATTACAGTTAGTAGTTACAGTTCCCATAAAGTAACTACTTACGTTACTTAGTTACGTGCTGTAGACAGTAAGGCGTTAAGTTAGGGGAGACCAGGGGCAGTTGTCACAATTTTCCCAATAAATCAAAAACCATTTACACTGGAATAGCCAATTTGCCATATTATAAATATCAATGTGTCAAATACTGAAACAATGTATTTAATGGGTTTTATGAAATATGTATAGTTGTAACACATGCCAGGGATTGTTGTAACATGTCTAAAATATACATAATTAATCAATAAATACTCAAAATGAAAAAGATTATTTCATGTCTGTCACGGTTGGTAAGGCAGGACCCAGGCTCAGAGGTATTTTCAAACATAAGGTACTTTTCTGCGAAGGCTAACTTGCTGACAGTGCTTCGCTACAAGACCAAATACCTAAACACATATCAACAATGACTGACTCGTCCCTCATCTATAAAACATGTCACTGTGAAAAAATATTTTTATCTGTGGTGGTTTTACCACAAGTACCCTTCAATTGACCTTGAATATTATCTCTAGTCCTGCTCTCTGCTATTCACTCAGAGAAAAATTGCAGTTCCTAATATTATAACAAAACATACAAGTATTTGTACATGTTGAAAAGTTGAGTATTAAAAAACAAATCGAAGCCAGTTCAATTACTCTAACAACCTACCTGTGAGGGAATGGTATTCTTTAATCACCTCTACCACAGGAGGCTACACAGCCCCGGAAACAACATGCGCTGAACAAAAACACAGCGATAACAGTGAGAAGAGCTCCCCATTGCAGTAGGTTGTTTGGTTTGTCGGGAGGGGGGCCTAGTAGAGAGATTAGGTATGTACAGCTCCGGAAAAAATTAAGAGACCACTGTAACTTTTCCTTTCCAAAAAGTTGAGAAGGAAAGTAGTGAGTGAGGAACATAAGCGTTCAGTTTGCAGTGGTCTCTTAATTGTAACCCTTCTGTTCCTTACTCAAAACCTTCCTTTCCGACTTTTTTGGAAAGGAAAGAAAAAGGTGCAGTGCTTTCTTAATTTTTTCCGGAGCTGTATGTACATTTTATTCAGAAAGTAATCATGCCCTTTCATTTTTTTCCAAATAAGTTATGTTACAAAAACTTTTTTTCCTCATCAATCTACATATAGTACCTCATAATTACCAGAATGACAGAACTGGATTTTAGAAATGTTTGCAAATGTATCACATTTACATAAGAAGTCACTCAGTACTTTGTTGAAGGCTGTTTAGCTGTCTTCTTGGGTATGACGCTACAAGCCTGGCACACCTGTATTTGAGAAGTTTTTCCCATTCTTCTATATAGATCCTCTCAAGCCGTCATGTTAGATGGGGAGCATTTTCAGGTTTCTCCAGAGATGTTTGATCAGGTTATGTGAGAATGCTATTCATAGACTTTAGCTCAGCATTCAACGTGGTCACCCCCTTTAGGCTGGTCAACAAACTCCTTGACTTGGGGATCAGCCCCTCTCTCTGCAACTGGGCTTTGGACTTCCTAACCAACAGACCCCAGTGTGTCAGGTTTGACAACTTCACCTCCTCCACCCTGATCCTGAACACTGGTGTTCCACAAGCCTGCGTGCTGGGCCCCCTCCTGTACTCCCTCCTCACCTACGACTGCGCACGTTCCTGCGCACAGATCCAACACCATCGTCAAGTTCGCATACGACACCAGATGTCACCTGGCGGCATGGTGTGCTGACAACAACCTGACCCTCAGTGCAAAGAAGACCAAGGAGCTCATTTTGGATTACAGAAAGTCTAATGGCTGCAGTCATGCCTCAGTTCTCATCGATGGCACTGAGGTGGAGCGTATGTCCAGCTTCAAATTCCTGGGTGTCAACATCTCCTAGGACCTCTCCTGGACCCTCAACACCTCAACCCTGTTCAAAAAACCCTGGTACTTTTTGAGGAGGCTGAAGAAGGCCTATCTGTCTTCCCAGATCCTTGTGAACTTCTACCGCTGCACAATCGAGAGCATTCTGACAAACTGTGCCACAGTGTGGTGGATGGTCTGTGGCCGACCGGAGGGCCGCACAACAGGTGCTGAAAATCGCCCAGCACATCACTGGTGCCCAGCTCCCAGCCATTGTAGACCTCCAACTCAAGCAGTGTCTGCACAGGGTGTGTGGCAGCATCAGGGAACCTTCACATTCATGCCACAAACTGTGTGCTCTCTTACCATCAAACAGGCAGTACAGGTCTCTTTGTTCGTGTACCAGCAGGCTTAGGAATAGTTCTTTCCATCTACTGTAACCCTGCTGAACTCTGTGACCCATCACTAACCATAACCCCCCGCCTCCCAGGGACCTTGTTGCACTACTCCCTTTGTACTACTCTGACACTGCCTTGCAAAGGATAATGGACATTTTCAATTGTTACATGTATATGTCTACCTCGGGAACCTCATTGTTGCTATCCCTGCATTTTAGTTGCACATGCCACTTTGCACCTTCAATTTGCCTGCCCTGCACATTTAGAATTGCCATTGTACTTATATTTTTCAGTTGTTAAATGCACATGTCTACCTCGGGAACCTCATTGTTGCTATCCCTACATTTCAGCTGCACATACTACCTTATCCCTTATAACTTGCTCGATTTCACAGTCACAATTGACATTTGTACTTGCATTTGCCTCATCGCACAACTATTCATTCCCCACTTGTACATACATATACGTAGTACTTCTCTCCCCAATGTTCTTCCCTCCCCTATTTGCCTTCATTGCTCATTTAAAATTGCCATTTTGCATGGTATTTGCCTTTGCTGCACATCTATACATTCCACTTGTAACATACACTTTACTTAATACTTGTAAATTTCCTGCCCTCTTCTATTTGCACTTCTGGTTAGATGCTAACTGCATTTCGTTGTACTGTACTCGTACTGTTCAATGACAGTAAAGTTGAATCTAATCTTATTAGGTTCAAGTCCCGGCTCTAGCTGGACCACTTCAGGACATTCACAGACTTGTCTCAAAGCCACTCCTGCATTGTCTTTGCTGTGTGCTTAGGGTCATTCTCCTGTTGGAAGGAGAATCTTCACCTCAGTCTGAGGTCCTGATTGCTCTGGAATAAGCATTCATTAAAGAGATGTCTGTTCTTTCCCACAATCCTGACTAGTTTCCCAGTCCTTTCCATTAAATAACGCCCCCACATTATTATGCTGCCACCACCATGCTTAACCATGGGGATGGTATTGACCAGGTGATGGGTGCTGCCTGGTTTCCTCCAGATGACACTTGGCATTCTGGTCAAAGAGTTCCACAGTGGTTTAATGGCACCAGGGAATCGTGTTTCTCATGATCTGAAAGTCCTTTGGAAGTCTTTTGACAACAAGCTATCATGCCTTTTCTTAGGAGAGGCTTTACCATAAAGGCCTGGATGGTTGAGTACTGCAGAGATGGTTGTCCATTTGGAAGATTTTCCCATCTTCCCACAGGAACTCTGGAGCTCTTTTAGCATGACCACCCGGTTATTGGTTGTCTCCCTGACCAAAACCTTTCTCAAAACTGTTTATTTCGCCCTGTTGCCTTGGTATTTGTTCTGACATGAACTGTCAAATGCGTAACCTTAGATAGACAAGTGTGTGCCTTTCTAAATCATGCCAATGCAGTTGAATTAACCACATGTGGACTTCAGTCATGTTGTAGAAACATCTAATGTAATGTAACAAAATGGGGAAAAACTAAAGGGTTCTGAATACTTTCCAAATACACTGTACTGTATGTATTTTGTTATTATTATTATTTATTATTATTACTATTATTATTTAGATTGTTCCAGTTCACAAGGCCCCCCTTGATAATGCAAGGCTTAATGATGAGCCCGCCAGGGCATTCACCTTGCTGTTAACCCCCTAGCATTGCAAGTGCAATTCTCTACCAACTGCTCCACACGGGAACTTCCAACTGAGCCACCCAGGACCTGATGCAGCATGAAACACATGCACAAACACACACAGACACACCTGTGCTGTGGCTGATAGCGACAAGTCTCTCAGGTATAACAGGCTAGCAGCCAGCTCCTTCAGGTAGCAGTACTCCTCTGCAATTAAAGTGCAGTGCGTGCGTGGGCATCTGAGCGCGTGTGTGTGTCTGTGATTTGAGGGTATATAATTGCTCCACTCCCAGCTGTGAGACTGTTATTAACACACATTGCTACAGGCTGTTGTGAACCAAGAAGACGGCTATTGTTAGAAAAAACTATCTGCACACACGCACACACACACACATAACAACACACTTTGCAAACACACACACACACAAACAACTGTTTTTTTTTTTACTTTGGCAAAACCTAGAAGAGTAAAAGTGAATACGCCAGTGTTTTAACAGCAGCCTGAGATTTAAAGACGCATTAACTGCCTAAACTATTTGCACTGAGCACAATGACAGATCACCGGAGGTTTACATTCTTCAGTGCCAGGTTGGTATGGCCTTTCAGAGGCCAGGGTTTGAATCCTAGTTTATCGCATTCCTTCTCCACACACCACAAGGAGGTTCCGTCGGTCACTCTCTGTTGAATTCAACTGAGTTCAGATCCAGTGGAAGTCGGCCAATTCAGTGGTTGTGATAATGGAGTAAGTCACTTAAGGAATATTTATGGTCCATTCATACACTTGGCCTTTTTAGATTTGACTTATCTAAAGTGGTTTAGGGGTAGAGACTTTAGAGGGGAGGCCGTCTGGACAGGTAATGGAGCAGAGCAGGTAAGCAATGCTAAGTAACTAGTGCCTTAAGACATCAAGGCAGGCAGCATTTGTGTCCTGGCGGAGTAAGAACTAGGTAATAAGAAGGTTTAAAGTTGCTAAGTAGTGTCTAAAGAAGATGGGGAAAATTGGATATCCAGATCATTGAGCCACAGGAGCAAGAGAGGGGCAGAGCCTGAAAGGTTTTTTTTCCAAGGATGTGAAGCAGCACGTTTAAGAATAGATTAGTAATCCATAAAGAAGGCAGGGTAAATGGGATGAACCTGGTGAGGGATTGCAGGGGAAAGAGCAAGTAAGTTGGTGCTTGTGTCTTGACCCAGTAGGAACCAAAAAAAAACAGGTTAATTGTAGTAAGTTGTACTGGAAGAAGACAAGTGAAATGGAGAGATCTGTCAAAGCCTCACGTTCTAGTTGTTTTGCTCTAGTTGTATTTTCTGCCACAATGTGAAAGGCAGACAGAGAGGTGCATAAAGAAGACAACAGGTAGTAAGTAGGTTTGGGGAAGCAGTGTCCACCCAACACCATTGCCACAGTTCTTATTTTTGGGGTGACTCGAGGGACTAGGCAGTTTTTTCCAGCCAATGTGCATCAATGCTTGTTGTTGAACACTTTGATTACTGCTGATTTTAGATCAAGTTGCAGTCTGATGATTCCTGTGTTCACTACTCACAGCCCACATGTATTCATTTGACCTGCTTGTCTTCTAATCATACAAAAACATCTTCACACATCTTCATACAAAATCTTCACCAGGCACAGCCAGAAGAGGGTTCCTCTCTGTTTCTTCCTAAGTTCCGACCCTACTAGGGTTTTTTTCCTAGCAACAATATGTGCGTACACTCTTGTTGACAGGGCAGTGGACTTCAGGAATGTGTCGTGTAGGTTTTAAAGGCTTTACTGCATGACATGGCGCCACTGTCTTCTGAACTGAAACAAGTCAAGATGTGGCTGAACTGAAATGGGCGGAGATGTGGCTGAACTGAAACAGGCCGAGATGTGGCTGAACTGAAACGGGCCGAGATGTGTCTGAACTGAAACAAGTCGAGATGTGGCTGAACTGAAACGGGCCGAGATGTGGCTGAACTGAAACGGGCCGAGATGTGTCTGAATTGAAACAAGTCGAGATGTAACTGAACTGAAACAAGTCGAAATGTGGCTGAACTGAAACAGGCAGAGATGTGGCTGAACTGAAGCAAACTATGGCTGAAATGAAACATTTAGAGTCCACCTCACTCTGGCAGCAGCCTAGTGACAGGCCTCTGTTATTTTCCAGAGGGAGACAGGCCTGTTAGTTTCTATTTCAAGTGCAACATCCCTGAACACCGACAATATGAAAAATGTCCTTATATAACCATCATACAACCTGAACATGATGTCTTTATGTCAGAATAATGTCATTTGGCCTTGCTGGGTCTGCACTGGGAACACTTGAGTGCTTTGATAGAAGGACACATTCAGCAAGTACTCATCATCGGAAGGCTGGATGACAACCAAGACCACTTTTGCATTTCGTTTTTTATTTGAGATCTTCCATCTGTTTTATAGATGGCTATTCTGATTCAGTAGGGTAAGCAAGAGTTAATCGTGCAGATCATGTTCGATGAACAGGTATACCTTCTGGAGAATGAAATGCTAAAGAATTCATTCTGGAGGTTTTGAGTCCTTGGCAGCTCTCCAGGCATCTTTCCGGGTTCAGACGGTATTTGTCTGATCTTAATGTGTTCAAACCTACCTTTTAAACACCTCATTATCAGAATGAACTGCAATTACATTTTTCTCACTCAGCAGATCCTCTTATACAGCGAGACACACCGTTGTAAGTGCATGAATGTTTTCAACTGTGCAGCACTGCTCTCCTGTGAGAATTGATCTTACAACACGATTTTGTGAGTGCCATGTTCTTCCATCGGCGCCAAAGGAAAGGTTTTGAAATGGAATCCCTCCATTTCAGAGTCCTTCACCTTTCATTGCCAGTGAGCAAAATGGAATGGGAAAAGAAAACAATCGTTTCCAGACACATACTATATTTACCGATTTTGTTCTTCATTTAACTAATAAAAAATTCACTCAGTGTTTAAAAAATGCTTATGTTTTGTCTATTGAATTACACAGAATTGTGCATGTAACATTCTATCACTAAATCACAGATGAAAATGTCTAAACACCTTTCTGAATCTCACAGAAGTTCATCACCATTTTCTTGTAAAAGAAAACATCAAGTTGCTGTCGTAGTAATTAGCTCCCAGCACTGTGGACCATTGCCTTCTACGTCTTTTGTCCTTGACAAATTGTTCAAACAGCTTAATCCTAATCTGTTAGGAAATGCCATGCAGTCGGTGTTAATCTGAGTGAGGCTTTGGCCTGGGTGTGGGCTGGGTGGGTCAGTGTGGGATGTTTCGGACTGGGGGGTGTCAATAACGTGCGCTGACCAGGCTAATCCCAATTCTAATCCCTATTCATCCAGCCGGCCCATTGGCATTAAATGGCACTTATTCCCTAGATAGTGCACTGCTCTGCCAGCCCATAGGGATTGGTTTAATCTGGTGCACTAGGTAGGCAATAGGGTGCCTTTTGGGATGCAATCATTGTTTAGAACCAGCAAATAATTGGATTGGGATGATTCTGTCATTTCCCTCAGACTGAGACTAATCTGTAGTGTATTCAGAGCGTATTTATCATAAATATATTGATTAAATCACTTCATTACATGTAACATGACAGTCATTGAAACATGAAACATTTCCCTCACTATTTGCGTAAATGCATATCTAAATATCTAAAGATAATTTAATCTATACTGTATTCAAGACCTCAGAATTCTTATTGGATGTGAACTTTGAAGATGTTGTACTGTTGTGTATTCAACAGGGCCCATATACACTCCTGGACGTAGCTATTGCTGGACATTGTGCAGGAGACAAATGCCTGCTTCTGTTGTTTGTTTTTAATCTGTTATGTCTTAATGCGCACTGCATGCAAAGGGAAAAGCTGTTAATTTCCTTAATCAAAGCCAGGCCAGAGCTGAAGACTTGGCTGAAGGCTTTAGGCTGTGGATTTCAGACTTGTGACAGATGAGTTTAGTGGAGTTTACATATGGAAATGAACGTCCTTAATTTAGGTTGTAGTGTATTTCAGATTTCATTTATTTTATTTGTTGGCCATTAACAAATAGCTTTTACAACATACAAAAAACATTATTGTCATATTACTCTGGAGAACTGGATATATCTTTGGAGAACTTACTGTATCAACATGATAAGAAAGTGTATCGGCCGACTGGAAATTAGTCAATTTCTTAAATTATTCTGCATAGACATTCTCACCCACCTACACACACATGCATTTTAAATATATTTCCGAGTTATTCAAAAACAAGAATAACAACCAGGCAAGCCTAGTTCTGCCGGCCCACAATTAGAAGAGAATAATGTTGTTGCGCTGGCAGGATTCGATCTGCGGTTTCCTTTGTGTCAGACTGTCTTTAACCACTACACCATTCAAACAGAGGGTAGTGTTGCTCATGATACGTGTGTAGAGATGTGGTGTTTGTTTACTTCTGCATTGTCAAATCAATTAGTTAACTCCACGGTTCTCGTAAGTAGTTCCTTACATTATCTGACATCCAAACCAACAACAGGTATAACAGGGTCACTACACTATATTCAACGTGTTAAATAAGAAAGAGATTACCATAGATGGCTAGGTAATAGCTATACAGTAGCTATAATGAAAACAATGACTCCAATCACTCCATGGCTTTGTTTCTTTAGAAAACAATGACAGTTGAATAGATAATCATTAAGCTATGTGAACTATGCTATGGAAATCGAAATTGAGAGCAATATGTTTGTTATCGGTGCAGTTCATCCATCACAATATAACCATAAACAGTTTTACCTTAGGCATACTATAATGTAGCTACTGAAGTTTGTAGCCAGTGAAGTCTTAGTCTAGCTATACAGTACCTATAATAAAAACAATGACTCCAATGACTCCATTGCTGGTTCGTTTCTTTAGAATATAATGACAGTTGAATAGCCAACCACTATTGTATATGAACTAGGCTATGGAAATCGAAATCAAGAGCAATATGCTCCTAGTGCAGTTCGTCCATCGCAATATATCCGTAAACAGTTTTACTTTTATAATGTAGCTACTGAAGCTTGTTGCAGCAAGCAAAGTTTTAGTCTATCCTGAACAAATCCTAATGTCTAATCTGTTTTGTCCATGGGGAGGATAAAACACCGGTCGCATACAGTACGTGCCAGTCCACGTCTCTAACCACTACGCTATTCAACAGTGTGTAGTCAGTCAGGCACTCACTCAATCAGTAAGAGACATTTACTCTTTTTGGCCGGCTCCGCTTACACGGTCCAGCAAAAAATATATTTTAAGTGTCTGTATGTGAGAACGCCTTGGAAAAGATATCATCTACATCTCCAAAACAGCAAGGTTGCCCATAACTTCCAGCATGGAGCAGTGCCTCGCTAGCTGCTTGCCCTTGAATTACCTAGCCATTTGACAGTCACATACTCTGTCAACAAGACCTAGTCTACCGAATATCAGTATAGTATATTCAGGGTTGGGTAGGTTACTTTTTAAATGTAATCGGTTATAGTAACTTTTAGATTACTCAAAATCAGTAAAAATCTGATTACTTTGAATTACTTTTAGATTACTTTCATATTAAGAGGAATTAGAAAACAAATAGGAATAGCCTATAACCAGTTGAACACCCTTTGCGGGATCATTATGTTAAAGTTTACAAAGCTGGCCAAAAACGGAATTTGCATTTTAATTTATGGGTTTTGTACAGCGCCTTTGGAAAGGTTTTCTAAACAGTCCATGTACCCCGTGGCCAACCGTTATAGAACCTTAGACAATGGATAACAATTTTAAGGTCGTTTTTTGTTTTCTCTTATTCTAAGTTTGGAGAAATTGGCCTTTTTCGCTCCTCGCTTGTCAATTCGGATATTAGAAAACAAGAGCAGTTAAAGTAGGCGGGGTTTCCGAATGGGTAGCGTTTATTTATTTAGTTTATTTGAGGGCAACAAACTAGCTATCATTGTTACGCATGCAGGTACCCTGTATGTGCGTTTGTGTTTTTTCCCCTCCTGCCGTTTCCCCAGGTGTCCCTTATGTTCCTGATTGTGCTCGTTGGTGTTAACCACCTGGCAGTCATGAGTGCATCGCCTGACTGCTGAGGTGGACCAATCAGTGGACACCCATCCTATTTGAACCACCTGTTCCTTTTATCCTTTACCCAATCACATCACACATCCCTAGTTTAAAAACCCAGTCAGTTGGTTCTCTTAAAGAGACTCTTTTGCTTTACCCCACATGGACATAGACACTCTTGAGACATACCCTAAGATACAGACGCTTCGTTTATTCATACATCATTTAGTTTAGCACACACATCTCACTTTGTCCTGTTTCATGTGAGTATGTATTGCTGTGGTGTTTTGTTTGGTGTTGTCTAGTCAATTGTTTGCTGTGTGCTGTTTAGACCTTGTTCGACCTGTGTGTTTTTGTTTGTCCCTGTGTCCCTGGGAAAAGGGTTTTTTAGCAAGTTGTCCTTGGGCATACACAACCTGTAGGAAAACTGTCTAAAAACACTAGTTAGAACTGAGCGGACCACCCACTGTATTTTTGTTCAGTTTAGGAGTGTTTGACCATATTTCATTTCTTGGGTCCTGGTCAGCCCCTTTTCCCTAACCCCTTTACCGTGTGTTTATTATAAATGTTTTATGTTTGATGGTAGTTTTGGTTGTCTGTGTCGTTTGTTGTCACTGTTCATTTACACCACAATACTTTGCATGACTTTTGTTACAGTCTCTGTACCATCCACCCTAGACTGCTAGAGCCACAGGGTTCGTAACAATCGTTGACGTTAGTGTTGTGACTGGAAAGTGTGTGCGTGTGTGCGTGACTTCAGACTGAGCAGATAAGGAAACAAATAATTTGTTTGTCAAAAACATGTACACTAGTGTACAGCCCTGTTTCCAAAAAACAGGGATGCTGTGTAAAATGTAATGGAAAACTGAATGCAGTCATGCACATTTAAACCCTATATTCAGAAGGAAATAGTATAAAGACAACATATGAAATGTTGTTTCTTGAAAAATATATGCACAATTTTAATTTGATGCCAACAACACATTTCAAATAATCTGGGACAGGGGCAACAAAAGACCGGAAAAGTTAGGTAATGCAAAATCTTGTGGAACACCTCACAACTAATTAGGTTAATTGGAAACAGGTCGGTAACATGATTGGGTATAAAAAGAGCGTCCCAGAGAGGATGAGACTTTCAGAAGTAAAGATGGTGAGGGGTTCACCACTGTGAAATACTGTGCAGGCAAATAGTGCAACAATTTAAGAATAAAGTTTCTCAATGTAAAATTGCAAAGAGTTTGGGGATCTCATCTACGGTACATAATATCATTAAACGTTTCAGAGAATCCAGAGAAATCTCTGTAGACAAGGGACAAGGCCAAAAACTAATACTGCATGGCCATGATCTTTGGGCCCTCAGGCGGCACTGCATTAAAAACAAACACAATTCTGTAGTGGAAAACACTGCATGGGCTCAGGAACCTTTCTGAAATCCGTTGCCTGTGAACACAGTATATCGCTATATCTACAAATGCAAGTTAAAACACTACCATGCAAAGAAGAAACCATATGTAAACAAGATCCAGAGAAATGCTGCTGCCTTCTCTGGGCCCCAGCTCATTCAAGATGGACTGAGGCGTATTGCGTCACATCAGTCTCAAAACTCATGCGCATGCACTTGCCACTTAGAGAAGAATACATACACAAGCTGCGTGTGCAGAGAACCAAACACGCACGCACGCCGGTGCCACTTCAAGAAGAAAAAATTCAGTCAAGAGAGCAGAAAGTGACGTTGAGAGAGCAGAAACACAAGCCGCGTGAGCAAAGGACCAGTCGTGCGAGAGTAGAAACAGTACATGGTACCTCAAATATGATTGGTAGACTTATTGCTCAATCACGTATTTTTTTGTTACATTGCCGTTGATTGGCTAATTTAAAAGCCCGGGACCTATCCAACGTGACCGAGCTATCATTGGTCATTAGTGTAATATAGTGATGGGAATTTAGAGTCTTTTTAGTGATCCGGCTCACTTGGACCAGGTCACTTAAAAGAGATGGTTCATTTTGGCTCTCAGAACGGCTCCTCGTTCAGTATTCTTTTTTAAAATCACCCTTATTGCAAATATAATTGTGCACATTTTTCTAATCAGCCCAAATTATCTAACGGCCATGATAACATGTGCTGGCCTTAGTAAAGCTTTAGAAAGTAACACTTTTATTTGTTAATTTATCTTTCACTGAAAAATATGCATTTTAGTCCTTGCAGGTTCCATGCATTAAAAAAATAAGTGCAAAATCTTGTTAACAATGCAATAACTCTTCATTGTGTTGAAACATTTTTAATATTGAAACAACAATAGAACAGATCACAGTAGAACACAATAACAAAACATTGTAACACACATTAACTTATAATGTAAAATGGTTAAAGGAAACATTTACTGAGTAATATTATTATTAGCCTCTAGCATAATTGTATGTCATCTTAATGCTATTGCCCCACACTCCCCAACTCTGAGTATATTTGTACTGATAACCAAGGCTGTACATGTGTAACTGATAATGAAGTAACTTGGCAGTAAAGGCTTGCTTAATGAAATAGTTGAAAGAGTAGCTTGCTTTCAGAATGATTACCTCCCTGTGGCCTACCCCCAAAAACAACAACATCCAGCGCATTTATGACACTATGGAACACGTCATCACCAAAATCTAAACCAACATCCCCTTACACTTTCAACCTGTAGCATTGCCTTAACAGTGAAAGTGAAAATGTGCTCGCCAATGACAGCATTCTGACATGTGGAAGTCACCAACCTGAGGAGTTGGGGGTTTTGTCAGCTGACCTTAGCGGACTTTACATATGATACCGAACATGCTCCTTAATTTAAATTGTAGAGTGTCACAGATTAAATAATTATTCATGTGTTGGCCATCCAGCAGTAATCACACAATTCTATTTCTACGTATAGAGAGCACTTTATTTTTAACATATTTATTCAATTCTATATGAAGATAACAGAAAAACGTATTGAGCTTGCTCAGATTGCGCCATGCATTTATAATGACATTATCACACACTATAGAGGCATGCCCTATCAAGCTACACTCAGATAGAAGCCAGTGTGAGGGTCAAAACAATAAGCTACTGTACTCACTGATAGATATCTGGCCCATTCTATAGAAATGTTTCGAGTGACACAGTGACATTCAGTGTCTAAAAACTGCAACAGAAGTGCCCTGCAATTTGTCTGCTGCCCCCTCCACTATGAAACCCCACTTATTCAGGAAGCTCAGATATCTAACTGCTTTCCACTCTCATGCCCTTAGTTTTGTCTGTAAAAATGGCCATTTAAACAGAGTGTATGTAGCTTTGCTACTATTTTTGGACCAATATCAGCTTCATAATTACTTGAGCCCCTGAGGGATTATATTCTTCTGTCTGTTGTCCGTCTGTTACTTTCCCCTAGTCCAAGATTGGAAGACCAGGCAGGAGAGATGCAGCTGTGACCACCTAGGTTTGAACCCAGGTCTCCTATTTATGCTAGCACATGGAGCTCAATCCTAGATCTCAAAAAGCTAACAGTTTTCTTCAGGACTTTATATTGCTGCAAATGCATTTTTGTGGTTTATACCAAAACCCTTTTATCCCAAAACCTTTTTATCTGCATGCAAAATTCAAACAACTGGTTAATGGTCGTTGGTAATTCATTCATTGTTTTTTTGAGGAAGTATTCTGCACACAAAAGATGGACATGTTGTTTTCACCCTGGAATGGAAGAAAACTATGAGTAAAACCTCTTCAGTTCCTCTTAGCAAGAAACTGAGAAACTTTGAAACTTCGTCTGAGAAACACTGTTTCCCAAGAATTAATTTCCCAATTAATTTCCCAAGAAACAAATATCTTAGATATGTAAAATGTGTGAATGACAATGCCTCAATGTTGCAAATAAGTGGATTTTCCCTGAAGTCTAAATATATTAAACTATATAAACCAAAAAATATATTTGTATATATGTGTGAAATGTTATTATTTGCCAACACTAAGAACTCCAGATTTCTTAAGCCCAGGAAAGCAAAGTCTTCAATATTTGACAATAATTGACCTTTATATTTTAGGTGGTTCAGGTTAACAAGACAACTGAATTGTTTCGCAAAAAGCCTTTCAATGTTCAAATATAAAACTAGTTTGGTTAACCATGTGATTGGTTGTTTTTTGAAGGAGCATAAACCCAGAATGTTTTGTTTGCTGTCATATAAAAATAATGTTTTAACGTTCTTTAGAGTGGACATAAAATTCCATTTAATTTGGGAAATAGGGTTTATAGTATCTCTAGTAAGACAAATATATTCCAGTCCAATGCACAAGTCAACACTGTACATTGAAAGGCTGATTGGCTCGATTGTAGAAAATTCCAATTATTTGATTGAAAGCAAAAACACAACATTACAGATGCTTTTAAAATCAATGTCATTATTACCAAAGATTTTTAACATTTTAATTTGCTTAATTCCAGACAGGGGAAGCTGTAGTAGAAGTTCCTTGTTTAGACTAGATGCTAAAAGTGTCAGGGTCTTACAATAAGCCAGTGCACCTTCCTCTATATGTGTTATTTCACCTATTGTGAAAGAACACCCTGTTAGGATGTTAGAAACAATTGTCATGCTTTCATTTGTGTTTAAGTTTGGATAGTTGGATTGATTTAATGCCTGCATCTCAGTTGCTTCTACTTCTAGAAAAGTAAGTGACTTTATATACATTAATCTGCACAGTATCTCTGAAAACTCGTCTGCACAGGAATCAAAAATTGAGACAATTTCAACATGAGGTATGCCACTGAACACATCTTGTGCCATTGCTGATAACCAATAATACGCTATCGCTAAATAACTTAGCCTGACTAGATCTCTGAATGTATGAGGCCCAATATAACAATCACAGCCCTTACTGATCCATCCTATCAAACTTATATATTCCAGATTTGGAAGGCCCTGGCTATTCCCAGTTGTAAGGATTTGTGAAAAACAGCCTTCAATGTACAGGTACTTCAGATTGTGAAACTGAGAGAAAAAACCCAGAGACATGGTACCATTTTTACCCTCATTAATGTACATGCAGAAAGTATTGATGTTTTGAGGGAGTCAATATAGATCTTCGATGTCTGTGATATAGTGACAGGAAGCTGTGAGACCTTTTGAAAAGCTTTTTAAGCATATTTAGTCTGGCATGTATTCAACTTCATTGTTTTCATAAATGTTGCATTTAGGATGCATCCATCCATTAACACTCAGAATCCACAGTAACAGGAGGACAGGTTTGGAAAACAGACCCCTCATCTCTTCCAACATCAGTCAACTCTTCTGGGATACTGTTGTTTGGTTGTAGTTGAAATTATTGGTAAGACTTTGGTTTGTTTCTTTAAAAAACTTCAGAAGTCATGCCAACAGAATGGTGTCAATTGGTCTCCTTTTTGTCAGATGGTCACATTTTTCTGTTAACCCAATGTGGAGCCCTTTCAGTGTCCAGTAGATTGTTCTTTTCATGGTTATAAAGTCATTATAGTATTAATGGCACCAAAAGTAAATTAAGTTTCAAGTCAAGTAAGAAATGATTTGTTCACCACATACACAGAATGAGTAGATGAACCTTTTATACAGTACATAGCAGTCTATATTTAATCTCTCTTTTTCGGTTCCTTAAAATTAAAACAGACATTAGGTATAGTTCACTGAAAAAATATATGTTACGCCCCGTTAGGCGGAAGAGGGGGGAATAAATGTGAATACATTACACAGGACACGGTGCTGCTTTCCTTGTGTCAACAGTTGTAATGACATATAAAAGTAAAAAATATACAGCTCTGAAAAAAATTAAGAGACCACTGCAAAATTATCAGTTTCTCTGGTTTTACTATTCATAGGTATGTGTTTGAGTAAAATGAACATTTTTGTTTTATTCTATAAACTACAGACAACATTACACCCAAATAAAAATATTGTCATTTAGAGTATTTATTTGTAGAAACAACAACTGGTCAAAATAACCAAAAAAATGCATTGTTTTCAGACCTCAAATAATGCAAAGAAAACAAAGTCATTTTCATTTTTCAACAACAAAATACTAATGTTTTAACTTAGGAAGAGTTCAGCAATCAATATTTGGTGGAATAACCCTGATATTTAATCACAGCTTTCATGCGTCTTGGCATGCTCTCCACCAGTCTGTCACATTGCTGTTGGGTGACTTTATATCGCTCCTGGCAACAAAAATTCAAGTAGCTTGGCTTTGTTTGATGGGTTGTGACCATCCATCTTCCTCTTGATCAAATTCCCGAGGTTTTCAATGAGGTTCAGGTCTGAAGATTGGGCTGGCCATGACAGGGTCTTGATCTGGTGTTCCTCCATCCATACCTTGATTGACCTGGCTGTGTGGCATGGAGCATTGTCCTGCTGGAAAAAAACAAAATCTGGGGATGCTAAAGCATCCCCAGATCATCACCAATCCTCCACCAAATTTCACAGTGGGTGCGAGACACTGTGGCTTGTATGCCTCTCCAGGTCTCTGTTAGACGGCCAGGTGTTGGGCAAAGCTGAAAATTTGACTTGTCAGAGAAGATGACCTTACTCCATTCATCTACGGTCCAATCCTTATGGTCTTTTGCAAACTTCAGCCTGGCTCTTCTTTGCTTCTCATTGTTGAAAGGATTTTTTCTAGCTTTGCACGACTTCAGCCCTGCCCCTAGGAACCTGTTTCGAACCGTCCTCATCGTGCACTTCACCCCACCTGCTGTTTGCCATTCTTTTTGTAGGTCACTTGATGTCATCCTACGGTTGTTAAGTGACATTCGAATGAGTTGACGGTCATCTCGGTCAGTGGACAGTCGTTTTCGCCCTCTGCCAGTCTGTAGCTTTGTTGTCCCCAATGTCTGTTGCTTGACCTTGTTCTTATGAACAGCTGTCTTTGAAATTTTCAGGATGGATTCAACCTGACACTCACTGTATCCCTCTGCTAGTAAAGCCAGAATTGAACCCTTATTTTCCTCACTCAAAGCTTTTCTTTTCAACTCTTTTGTCATGCTGAATAGTTATTTTTTATTCAAATTACCTTTGAGGTACTACTTGCACTGTTTTTGCCATCCAGCTGGTCCTATTGCGAGAGGATAGTGATGACCACAACAGTGGTTTTTATACTTTTCCTTGTTAAATTAGATTTGGTTCAGGTAATCACCTAATCAGTACCTCGTTAAGTAAAACGAGGTGTGCCTTTATTTACAATTTAAATACAAGAATACACATGATTTCCATTCTATTTCCAGTACAAATCCCTTGAAATTACTAAGTTCTATTGAAGTCATTCCAACTGCAAGTTACCAAGATATTACACTTAATATTAATTAATTAATATTAGGCTGGACAATGGGATGCATATAAATTCGTCCACGCCTCTAAAACGGCAAAAGAACGCTGGCTGAGCTGGAATGCTAACGGGTGCCCGTAGTAAGGGAATTGAAATTAACCTTTGTTGAGCCTCTTCTGGCTTGAATGAAGCATAAAATTCAATTTCCTCAAAATTGCACCAAAACAGGTCTCCTCTTTTATTAATTTTTTTTATTAATTAATTTCATGACGAAACTGAAAAATAAAAACTGGTATAGGAAGTAAAAATCTGGTCCTTTATGGTATTAATTGTGCTCAAACCTGCATTATGTGGAAGTATATTATATATATAATATTATAATATATATCATATTATAATATATATATATATATATTTATAAAAAAATTGCATCTTCTGACTATTTCTAGTCTAGCGTTTGAAGACAGTGAATGGCACTGCCAAACCATATTTCATTAAAAAGAGGAGATTCCCCTGATTAAAATGATGCCCCACTTGAAGAAATTAAAAAATATACATTTTTAGATATTTGCCTAAGTACACCAGCATGTCTTTCCATTTCCACTGGAAACCAATGGGGGGAGCTCAGAGTTCTAAAGGAAAAAAAGTTTTTTTAGGATTTGCTTTTGATGACGGTGAATGGCACAGACCAATCACATCTTATTTAAAAGGGGATGTCCTGCTGGTTAAAATGGTGTCCGAAATTTAAAAATCAGAAAATACTCATTTTGAGGTATTTACCTCTGAAGACCGGCATCTTTCTCCTAGCCATAAGAAACCAATGAGTGGAGCTTAGAGTTCCATAGGCGAAACATTTTCATGACTAGTGTGTTATGGTAGCAAAGCCCACTGGCCTGTCTTATCTTATTTAAAAAGGGTGTCCTCCTGTTTAAAATGGTGCCAAACTTCAAAAAACCTGATAATATACATTTGAGAAATCTGAAGTAGACAGCGTTGTCCGCACAAATAGCATTTTTCCATAGGGAAACAGGCAGGATCGAAAAGTAAAGTGTGTTTCTGAAATTGTGAAGGCTAATGTTAGATGTTATAGGACAATTCTGATTAATTAGCAGTTTAGTAAGGATGTCCGTAAACTTAGTGACATTGTAGAAACGTTTTCCAAATTAAAGTACTATATACTTCCAAGAGATTGCAGCATAAGGACGACGAATGAAAATCCTCCGATTTTTTTCTTACTCGCTTAGAGCAAAACTTGATGATGATGAGGATCAATTTGTGAGGCAAATTTCATAACGTATCATCTGTTTTCATAATATAATCTGCGGATGTACTACAAATAGAGACCCTTGTGAGGCTGGGTAGCCGCACTAGCACATGGGACATCTAAATGCTTAGAAAGAAAGAAGGGGGCATACCAAGAACATTGCTGCGTCACATTTTCGTTCACTACATAACCACCCCACTCCCACGCTCTAACAAATATTCCCACCGGCTCGCTCTTTTCTGTACCTTTCAATATTAGTCTACGTATAAGTTTTTCAGTGAAAAGTGCTTTGCGCCAACCCCCTCCCGCCCCTATCTTTACATATCTTCCTGCGGTTGCTAGGAGAGTTTATGCAAAACAAACAATATGGAGGTTGATTTTGTTTAACTAGCCTTAAGCGTGCTTGGCTCATAATCTAAGGGAGCAACTGCTTCAGATCTAAAAGTGAGTGCCAGCAGCTAAGCAATGACTTAGACCATACATATGGTTTTGTTAGTACATGAATGTATGCATTATAAGCTTGATTTCAAAACGACTAACAAACATGATAACGTAAATTACCTGTCACCAATTAAGCAAAAAACCGAACCCTAACACGTTTGTTAAAGGAAATGTTAAGACACAAACCTACAGTGCTCGTTGACTCTATCGGCTAGTATTTTTTGTGACATAGAACAATTGGCTAGAATTAGAATGTGTGGAATGTGTTCAGAAGAAGAGTTGGTGCCACGACGCTCAATAGAATTAATAGGAAGAGCCAGGGTGAAAAAAGCCACGAAATTAGGCCTGTTTTCTGGCGATTTATTTTAAACTACAGCAAGTAGCTTGAAAATAAGGTAATATTTTGAAACTGGCCCCCATGATGAACATAATGATATAAGTTTCATCCGGAAAAAGCGCTGTTAAATGTTTCACAATGTTGGGCCATTAAAAATAGCCCAATTGTGCGGGAAAATTCCCCATCTGTCAACATTGGTTAACAGCTGCACCCCCTCTACCCTGTGATTGCCAGATCAAACCAGTCAACCCAATAACTGATAAAGGCATATAATCACTCAACGAGTTCAGCAGAAATTCTGTACATTTCAAAAAGGCTATGTCAACATATGTGAACTTTTGTTTGCATTTAAAAAAAATACTTTACCCTTTATTCTCTGACTGCTACATACTCCCCTTCAAAAATAG
This sequence comes from Esox masquinongy, assembly GCA_016801175.1. Taxonomy (NCBI): domain Eukaryota; kingdom Metazoa; phylum Chordata; class Actinopteri; order Esociformes; family Esocidae; genus Esox; species Esox masquinongy. Next base: position 26,351 of record JACXGI010000730.1, on the reverse strand, counting down.
ATGTTGTCCCGACATCATACATCCAATGACATAAAAAGTCCTTAGGGTGAGGTTTTGGCCTATGCATTCCTATTACGTGCTCTGTAATTAATCTCCCAACTCAGGTAAATTGACTCAGCTTGACAAAAAGTCCATGAGTATGTATGTGAGTTCATCAGCGCATCACCTTCGAGTTCTGTTACTGTAAACAGTCCATTTCATATACATGAGTGTGTGTGTCAATGTGTTGAGCAGCACATTTCTTCTGTGCTAGACAGTCCATGTCTGTGTTGGACAGTTCGTTTTGTGTATCTTTTTGTGTGATTGACAGTCCATCAAAAGTATGTACAGTATCTCACAAAAGTATTTTGATTTGATTATATCTTTTCATGTGACAACACTGAAGAAATGACACTTTGCTACAATGTAAAGTAGTGAGTGTACAGCTTGTATAACAGTGTAAATTTGCTGTCCCCTCAAAATAACTCAACACACAGCCATTAATGTCTAAACCGCTGGCAACAAAAGTGAGTACACCCCTAAGTGAAAATGTCCAAATTGGGCCCAATT